>CM056718.1:119331763-119509263 GCA_029844215.1 Przewalskia tangutica | reverse complement strand
TAGTTATATATATATCAAAGATTTATTTTAGACCACAAATTTTAAAAGTCTTTTATTTTATTCTTAATAATGCAAATGGATTATCGTTAGCATAACTTTTATAAGTAATTTTTTTATGGATTCAAATCCGATCCGTGGACCCGATAGATCTGATAGATTCAAATTTGGATTTGATTTTTATGGACCCGATGAATCTAGATACGGATATAAAAAACGGATCTGGATCTAGTAGGATCCGGTCCAGATCCATTGGCATCCCTAATTGTCAGTTTAATAAAAGTGATAAAGGGGTAAAAAGGCAAGTTTGGCCAAACCAAGGTGGCGATGGTCGCCGACCGACCGTCCGGTCCCCGACCGACTTCAAACCCGACAAGACACCGTTATAAAAAAAAAGCGGGGCCGGGCTCGAGCAGGCGGGGCAGTATGGTCCCGCCAAACCACCGCCAGCCCCGATCCCGCCCGACCCGCCCGACCGCCCAAATCCCGATTCGACCGCTGACAAAAATAGCCGTTGTCCAACGGCCATTTTACATTTGGCCGTTGACAACGGCCATTTTAGGCCTCCCCACACTACCCCTTTATATTCATTTTTAACCCTATAAATACCTCATTCCTCTTCTTATTATTTTCACAAATCTTTCTACTCTCTAATCTCTCAATCAATCTCTAATTCTCTATACAACATTGTCTACATATTCAATCTATTTATTAATTTGAGAATTGGGAGTGAAGTTGGCAACTAGCGTGAGGATTATCTATCGAGCAAAGTTTCAATTTTCAACCTCTCGATTACACGTCGACTTACGCTTGCGTTTGGTTCGTTCTCATTAAATTATTATTTTGTTTTTATTTCATTTAGCACATTTAATTTCATTATCTTTAACTATTTATTAGCATAATTAAAATGAAAGGACTAAGAGGCATGTTGGGTAAGGGTAAGGGTCAGGCTTCTTCTAGTAGGGGTGGTAACAAGGGCAAGAGTACTTCTTCTAGTATTCCTGTTCCAGTTATTCCTAGACAAGATGATTTTATAGATCCTGAAATGTTTCCTGAAATACCATATGATCTTGACACAAATGATTATCCTGAAATTGAAGAAGATTTTAATTTAGATGACACTCTAGTTGATGATACACCTATTAATGAAGATGATGATGATACACCCACTAGTGAAATGCCTCCTATCCCCCCTACTATGAGACGAGGTCCCAGAAACGACCATTAAAATCGGTATGGAAATATTTTGTGAGGACGTAGCTAATCAAGTAGCTGTATGTAAAACTTGTAAAAATGTTTATTCTTTTAAAACTGGACAAGGTCATGGTGGGACGGGGGGTTTAGGAAGACACCTATTGCAAAAACACAAAGCCTTGCATGCTCAATACATGATTGAAAAAACTGGTGAGCAAACGTCCTCTCAATCGGGACAAGGTTCACATACTACTGTCCCGGAGAAAGTCTGAGGTCAAATTAACCCTATGACGGGGAGTTGTAGGCCCTAAATACGATAAACATAAAGATAGGAAGCACTAGCAAAATTAGTTCTTTGTGGAGGGTTTGCCTTTTCATTTCTGAATCTCTGGTTTTATTCATTATATTAGAGATATGTATAATCCTGCTTATAAAGGTTTTCCTAGATCAACTGTTAAAAGAGATGTATTTAAATTTGCACATGAATATCAACAGTATTTACGTTATGCATTATATCATTTAAATTGCAAAGTCGCTTTAACTTCGATATAGTCGTAGTACTAACGGCCATGATTATTTAACGGTAACTTTGTCATTGGATAGATTATAAATGGTCTATGCAAAAACGTATTTTAGCATATAGATATATAGATAGTAGGCACATTGGTGAGTTTATTTGGAAAATATTTATTCGATCGATTATTACTAATAACTGATAAAGTTATGAGTATTACATTAGATAATGCATCTTCTAACAATTCTGCTATTAGTATTTTAAGAAATGTTTTAACTCAGTCTTTTCCAACACATTTTCATATCAAATGTGCGTGCCATATTTATAACTTAGTTGTAAAGGATGGTCTTTCACTTTTTCAAGATATTCTTGAAAAAATACAATTTACTATACACTTTATTTTTAAAAATAATAGAATTCAACAAAGAAAAGAATATAAAAAAACTTGCCACGATTGTGGACTATCTTACAGAAAAATTCCCGAAGAAGTACCAACTAGGTGGAATTCTTTATATGACCAACTAGTTGTTGCTTATGACTATAGAAAACCTATTACTTTATTTTTTAACGCCCATAATCAAAATCCAAATGATATGATTGTGGATCGATTGGGAGAAAATTAGAGAACTTATTGTATTTTTAGAAAATTTTCAACGAGCAACAAAAGAATTTTCTACTTTATATTATCCTACTATTTCAACTATGTTGTTTTATATAGCTATAATATTTTTACTTAAAGAATATATGGAAAAATCTGCTTATCTTTATTTATTAAAAAATGTTTATGAAATTAAAAATATTTTATTCCTATTCCCTATTTATATTATTGGTCTTGTATTAAACCCGACTATTAAAGTAGAGGTTGTAAAAGTCTTATTGAAAATATATATAATCTGTATGGACGCACTACCACCTCCAACTCCCAAAAATTTAAATGTTGAACCACCTATTGAACTAACGCTAGAAGAAGTGTTGAATAGCGTAGAAGATGAATGCAAAAAGTATATCGGCATTACCAAAGAAAGTGCTAGTAACCAACCGACTTTTGTATCATCTTCTTCTTCAACACAACCTAAAAAGACAAGCGGTTTACGTGGCTAGGCCTAATATTAATTCTATTGAAAGCCTCGTAAATAAAATGTGCGGTGTAGCGATGCTAACCAAATTAGTGAGTTCGATGTTTTTGTTTTGCGGGGTAATTTACCTTACCAAGCGATTATCAATGAAGAAGGAAAGGAAGACTACTGAAATATTGAGCGAATGAGAAGACATTTCGACACTTTCAATGATGGCGAGATATTTTGAACATTGGCGTCGTGATCGCTTCGAAGCGCTTTTTCGCAGCGATTTCAAATAGAGAGCGCAGACACTCATTAGCGAGATACTTGGAGATAGCGGTACTATTCGAGAGATTGGATACGAATGAGCGAAGGAGGTCGCGACAACGAAATTAACGTTAAGATGACGACAACTACAACGACATTTTATCTGAAGGCATGAGTAGCGGCGTGGAACAATTTGATCAAAATATACCAATTCCAACCAAGAACCACAAGAAATTATAAAGAAATTAGAAAAATATTTTCAAATTGGTAATTTATTTCATTGCAATTTTTAAATTTTTCTATGTCTTTCACTCTTTTGCAATTTTTTCAACAATGATACACTACAATGTAATTTTGAATCTTGTATATTTGATATTTCATATTTCAATGAAATTAATAATATAAAAGCGTAACAAATTTGGGATGTTTTTTTTACACAATTCTTGTCTTGGTTTAATTATTTAGTTTATAACTTTATACTTAATAGTTTATACTATATAGTTTATACTTTATACTTTATAAATATATTATATATATGACTATATGAGTATAATACTATAATACTATAATTATAAATTATAATACTATAAGTCTATAATATTATAGTATATGTATATTACATTAATGTTACTTTGTTAGTACTTAGTAATTTATTATTTTTAATTTAGTGGAAAAAAAAAAAAACCCGCCAACCCGTCCCCGTCCCGACCGACCGTCCCGACTGGCCCCGACTTACCCAGCGGACCGGGATCGACGGGACATGGTATGGTCCCGCCCGACCCGACCCCTCCAGGCCCGCCCCAGCTCGACCCCGCCCCTTTTCTCCGCCCCGACCCCGCCAAACCCGACCCCGGTGGGCCCGTCCCGGCCCACTGGCCAGCCCTGGTCCAAACTAGTCCCAAAAATAATTAGACAGCAGCGAACCAAAATAAGCAGTGACATAATTCGACGGAGATGAACCCGAAAAAAAAAGAGTATAAAGCCCCGTCACAATATACTGAAGCAATTTCTTTCCAACAAAAGGTGCAAAGAATACATAGAAAGCAAATCCAATGCCAGAAATACAGCAACAGCTACCACCCGGAGGGGATGATAGGGAAGTTGCCATCCATGCTTCCTCATTTTGCTACTTAAATATAGCAACCTAAATATTTTCAAGAAAATGCAAAAGGGTATAAAAATATTCGATTTTCAAGAAAATGCAAAAGTGTTGGAGGTCACCGGAGCTCTGGCGTTAGGTGGCGGAGGTTCTTTCTTTGTGAAGAGGAAATTAGGCAAGGGTTTTCGGGTAATGGGTGCCGTTTGTTTGGTTTGGGGGAATAAAAGGGTTGGCCCGATTATGTTGGGCTTGGGGGTGGTTGCGGATTGGTTGCCGGTTGGGCATTGTGTGTTGGGCGAAATGGGCTGATTTTTCTGATGGGAGAATAAGTTGTGGGTAAGTAAAAATAAAAACAAATTAAAATAATAGAAAAAAAAATTTAAAATTAAATAAAAAAGGACATAAATAAATAAATGAAAAAGTAATTCTATAATTATAGTGTGTAATTACACCAAATTCTCAACTCATCCTTAAAAATTGGAAAGTGTAATTACACCAAATTCTCACCTAACCAATTAATTGTCTGGTCAAACTGTGTGATTACACTCAATTCCAATTACGTGGGTAGCTTTCAAAACATGACCTAAATGTTTCACATGTGTTTGTATATAAATTTCTCTCACTTAATCATAATTAATTAATTTATATTCCCACTTTATTAAATAATTGAATCATAGTAAGTTAAATTGATTTATTTGGTGTAAACATGAGGGGCAAATACGTAAAAACTTACACGCATCGGTGTTCACACCAACCTAATAAATGCTCGACATGTATTTATATATAAGCTCTCTCACTCAACCATAGGTAATTAATTCATATATTTCACTTTATACTGCAGTAGCATGAAGAAGAGAGTACGACCGCAAGGTCATGAGTTCGATTCCCTGCATAAACCTTCTTGGTTGAGTCTGTCACACATGGCTTGCCAAGTGTGGTTTACATGGCTGACGTGGTTTGCGTGCTATCGTCGACCGGTTTACTCAGGCGCACTCGAAAGAGTAATGCACATGTTCCTTCATCAACAAAAAAAAATATATTTCACTTTATTAAACGACTTAATTATGACATGTTAAATTAATTTGGTGTAACACTAGATACGGGTAGGTATTGACAAAAAAAAAATAGATACTTCATTCGTTTTCAAATAAGTGATATTTTAATTTTTTTATTTTGTTTCAAAATAAATGATGCTTTAAAAGTTTAAGAAGAAATTAATCCTATTCTTCCAAAATTATCCTTATTTATATCATCAAAAATCATTAAATAGTTTTTCTTTTTCTAGAAAGAGGTAAAATTTGATTATGGATAATTAAATTAGTAAAATCACTCCTATTTTTTTAGAAGTGAACAATTTCTTAAGACGTGTGATTAAGTTAAAAATACCACTTATTTTGAAACGGAGTGAATAGTAATGAGTATGGATGTCAATAGCTTCTTAAAATTGGATTGAATCGACCGAACCGAATCTATTCTTTTAATAACATTGTAGATTTATAGAGTAATCTATAGTCATATCGAAAAGCTAGGGAAGATATTTTCTTTTACAAAATAAATCAAAAAATATTAAATCGTACCGAATAAATTTTTATATGTATTAAGTTTAAGTGTAATTTATCTATTGGGTTTTAAAACAACAAATTATTTCTTTTTTTATCTTGGACCTGGGTGATGAAAACTGGTGCAAGCTAACAAATAATGAATAACCAAAATCTCAACTCCCAAGCTTATTTTGGTACTCACATCTTGAGTAGCAAACAAGTATTTCAGATTTTGAGTTGCAAGCTTCAAGTTAATTCAGATTTTAAGCAGCAAGACACAAAGTTTTAGATATATTTCCTCTTATATACGTGATTTAAATCTTTCTTATTGAATACATAATTTTAGTAGACTCAATTCTCTTGCCACATCTTGATTGAAAGAATTCATCTCTTGATTATTCTTATTGATAAAACATATATATATATATATATATATAAATTACAATAGAAGAATCATATTCTTACTTTACAGACTAGGCCTGCACATCGTAAGGCCCACGGCTTAACATTGATTAATATATTCCTCTCGTGTGCTAGATACTTCTCATATTTGCTTACTTTGTTTCACACTTACAGAATTGTCTGACTGTCTTTTATATTCCCTTGATTAGTTATCACCTTTAAACAACAAGTGTCTAGAAAATTGTCGTCAAATTCTTTTAATTGACAAAACATAGATAATTTAAGGGGTTTTAAGGTATTAACTCAAATAAAAATTGTGTTAGATCCAAATGTCAAAAAAACTTCTAAATCCAGTCAGTTGCCACGTACGACTTCGTAACCAAAAAAGAAAAGGGTAGTACTTTTGTTTTTGCTTGAACAGGTTCACCATTATATTAAATCATGTAAATCTAGGAGTGGCAGATGAGCCGTTTGGGTTGAAGTTGGGTGGGTCAAGATGGACTGACGTTGTAGATGAGTCAATGTCCAATCCGCCCAAAACGTATATGGGCTAAGATGAGCGAGTCAAGATGAGCCAAAACCCAACTTGACTCATTAGTTTTACAAATTTCAAACTTACCTTCTATAATGTTATTTTATTTTGTATGATATTTGATTTTTTCATATCTTTACTTTTAAAATAAGAATAATATTTTTAGAATTTTTTTCATTTTTCTAAAAGCAAAAAAAAAATATGAAATAGAAATTTAAAGATGAGTGGGGTGGAAGGGGGTAGGTGTGGATACGGGCGGGGGTTAAGAACAAAAATTCATATTTTTTATAAATTGTTTATAAAAGTAAAAAAATATAAAATATAAATTTGAGAATGGGGTGGGGTGGGTGAGGGGGTGTAGGGGGTTAGGGCAGAGGGGATAAGAAAAAATTTCATGTTTTTTATAAATTGTTTATAAAAGTAAAAAATATAAAATAGAAATTGAGATTGGGGTAGGGCCGGGGGGGGGGAGGGGGTTAGGGGAGGTACGCAAACATTTCATATTTTTTATTAACTTTTTTTTATTAAAGTAACAAAAAAATGAAATAGTAATTTGAGGATGTGGTGGGGTAGGTGGGGTTAGGGCGGTGGCGGGTAATAAAAAATTCCATATATTTTATAAAAGTAAAAAAAAATATGAAATAGAAATTTGAGGATGGGGTGGGGTGGAGGGGGTTGGGGTGGGTCGGGGTAGGTGTGGGTATGAGTAAGAAAAAAATTAATATTTTTATAAAAGTAAATAAAATATAATATATGAAATAGAAATTTGAGGATTGGGTGGAAGTGGGGTAGGGTGGGGTTAAGGTGGTAGGGGGAGGTAAGAAAAAAATTCATATTCTTTATAAAAGTAAAAAAAATATGAAATAAAAATTTGAGAATGAGGTGAGGGTGGAGGGGTAGGTGTGGTAAGGGCGGGCGGGGGGGATGGGGAGGTAAGAAAAAAATCATATTTTTTTTATAAATTATTTATAAAAATTTGAAATTTGAGAATGTTGTAGGGTGGGGTAGGGCGGGAGATGAGGGTAGGTAAGAAATTTGAGAATGGGGTAGGGCATGGGGTGGAGGGGGTAGGGAGATGAGGTAAGAAAAAAAAATCATATTTTTAATATATTTTTTATAAGTAAAAAAATATGAAATAGAAGACTTAAGTAAACAATAGAATAATATATGAGTTTCTTTGAGCAAATGTAATGGGTTGATTTTGGCTGTTCAAGATGAGTTAAGTTGAACTAGCCCAAATTTAACATATTTAATAGTATGTCAATGCTCAAATCCATTAAAATCTGGGCGGATCAATTGGGTTTGGTGTAGGGTTTTGTCGGATTCGTACACGCAGCGGAATTTGAAAATTTATGTTCCAAATCCACCGACGGTCAAACTGTAGGATGATTATACAGTGTAAAATAAACACAAGCAATAATGTAATACTTCGAACGAACACTTACATTGTAGTTTAGCAATCTGAAACTTTGAGGCTTGTGTAGTCCGAGGGTGCACACACAATAGTTCCTCGATTTGCAAGTCAAAACTATGATGTAATTTCTCCTTTGGAAAGCTAGGAATTCCAGCAGAGTTTCAGTATAATTTAATCTTATGAAAAGATGGTGTAGAAAATATAAGGCAAAACCACAGATATATAGTGAAAAATCGCTAGGGTTTCTACGGGCAGTGTCCAGAACCAAAGCAGAGTGGGTCATTCGACCCACCGACGCTGGTCAGCAAATGCGCTGAGTAAGTGGCGCCATGGCCCTGCTCCAATTTTTGCTTCATTTCTATTTTATTTTAATGTCTCGATTATCAACCGAACATTTATATCCTGGCGTCGTGGCCCTGCTCCAATTTTTGCTTCGTTTTTATTTTATTCTAATGTCTCGATTATCAACCGAACATTTATATCCTCTCTGATTACATCCTTGAATCGACGAAACAAATAACTTAGTGTTACCCTTCAGTCCTTTATGTGGGAAGATAAAATCTTTTCATTCATGACACACTCAATCAAGCTTAGGATTTGTCAAGTGTCTATCCAAATGGCTTGATCATTATAACTCATTTATATTAGTTGACAACAGGATCATATCAAAGACATGTACAATGCGTTGGCCAACGACTTAGTCAACCTAATATCATATGAGTATCTGAGTGTTCACTTGAATATACATTCAAGGAATGAATCATAATCTTGGCTCACATATCACCTTTAATCTACTTCGCAATGTACCCAAAACAAGTTGTGGCTCAACCTATAAGACATTTGAGCTTAGGATAGGATCAAAGTACATTACTCCGTAAGGTGATATTGACCTCAAGTCTAAGGACTTTTATCTCCCACATGTCGATGACATTATAGACATATAACAAATAGTGCATCAGCAGGGTATACCAATACTTCAACAAGTATCCATATATCCATCACGAGTTGTCATAACTCGTAGCAAGTGAGACATACTATATCCCCTAAAGATATGATGCAGACCACATGTCGACGTATCACATATCATCGATATCCCAATCTCAACGATCATTAGTCGAGGTAATTTAAGAGTTACGTTATAACATTAATTCTCACATCATTAATAAACACATAAACTCTAGTGATGCATTTATAGAATATTATAAACAGTCAACTAATAATTTCAACAAATGCAAATGTCATAATATTAATCATCATTAATATAAATACGAATGTGTATAAAGTACATTTTGTTCTAATACAGATTGTCTTTAGGACATACATATACTTTCAATCTCTCACTTAGCCTAGAGCCAATCACCAACATATCTAATATCCATGTTCTCAAAATGACCATTATGCTTCACCAAGCTTAATGGTTTAGTAAACGGGTCTGCTAGATTATTATTTGTGGGAACATAATCTTTCCTAATATCTTCAGCTTCCACCATCTCTCGGATAATGTGATACTTCCTCGGTACATGATTGTTTCTGTTAGTTGATCTTGGTTCATTTGCATGTGTAATTGCACCAGTGTTATCACAATAAATGGTTATTGGACAACTGGCACTCGGAACAACCCCTATTCCTTCAGGAACTCAGAAATCGCGACAGCTTCTTTAGCAGCTTTCGATCCAGCAATGTACTCCGCTTCAGTAGTCGAATCAGCAGTAGTAGCTTGTTTGGAGCTCTTCCAGCTCACTGCTCCTCCATTGAAAATGAACGTGTAACCAGACTGAGATTTGAAATCATCAATATCTGTCTGAAACTAGTATCGTATACCCAGTGGAAACCAGCTTATCTCCTCCACCATTGACTAAGAAGTAATCTTTAGTAAGTCTAAGATACTTAAGAATACTCTTGACTGCCTTCCAGTGATCCTCACCAGGTTTCTGCTGGAACTTGCAAGTCATACTAAGTGCAAAGGCCACATTTGGCCTAGTATAAGTCATGGCATACATGATCGATCCTATAGCCGAAGCATATGGGATCTTCTTCATGCGCTCAAGTTCTGCATCACTAGAAGGGCAACCCTTCTTAGATAACTTGATGTTTTGACCCGTTGGAAGACCACTTTTCTTGGAATTCTCCATTGAAAAATGTCTAAGCTATTTGTTTATGTAGATTGACTGTGACAGCCTCAACAATTTATTAGGTATATCTCTATAAATCCTAATTCCCATAATGTAGCAGGCTTCACATAAATCCTTCATCATGAAGGTCTTGGAAAACCAATCCTTAACTGACTGTTTGAGAGTTTTATTATCTCTCATTATCAATATGTCATCAACAATATAATAATGAAGACAATACCCTCATCATTGTGTTTGATATAAATACATGGATCCTCTTTGCTTCTGACGAAATCAAAAGATTTGATAGCCTTGTCAAAGCAAATGTTCCAACTCCTAGAGGCTTGCTTAAGCCCATAAATGGACTTCTGTAGTTTGCACACAACATTTGGTCTGGACTCGGAGAAAAACCCATGGGTTATTTCATATACACTTCCTCAATTAGATTACCATTGAGGAATGCAGTTTTGACATCCATCTGCCAAATGTCATAATCATAATGTACAGCTATCACAAGCAAAATCCGAATAGACTTTATCTTAGCCACCGGTGAAAAGATTTCATCATAATCCACGCCAGGACGCTGAGTAAAACCTTTAGCCACTAGTCTAGCTTTATAAGTCTGAACCTTGCGAGATGCATCAATCTTCTTGAAGACCCATTTACATCATATGGGTTTAACCCCATTTGGCAAATCAACCAAGTTCCACACTTGATTGATATACATAGATTTCATTTTGGATTTCATGGCTTCTTGCCATCTCTTCGAATCAATGTCTAGCATTGCTTCGTTGTAGGTTCTAGGCTCGTCATCATCTGAAATATCTAGCTCATTTTGTGTTTTCACAATTAGATTTAGTCTTTCCGGAGGACGATGAGTTCTAACAGACCTATGAAGTTGAGTGTCTTGCAGCTCGCCATACGTGTATGTTCGACCGCGAGTAGGTTCTCGCATACCGGTCGATCCACCAGTATTAGAGTTTTCAGGAATATCATTTTCATGTCTTTCCTGAATGGGAGGAGGTGCAACGGGTGCACTAGCTCCTAAGGTCTGTGCATAAGGATCTTGTATTTCTGCATCTCTTCTCGTAGCACTCCCACTGGCCGAAGGGTGTACTTTGAGTACCCAATATTTTCCATAAGCTCCCACTGAGTCCTTGCCTTGTTCACTCGGCAAGGGTTCAACCTCTATGTTACTTTGTTCTTGAATTTCTTCAAGTTCTATCTTTGTGCAACTCTCTTCCTTGTAGACATATTCATCTTCAAGAAAAGTTGCGTTCCTAGAAACAAATATCTTATATTCTCCAGGAAGATAGAAATAGTATTCCTTAGTTTCTTTTGGATACCCAACAAAGTAACATTTCTTACTTTTAGACTTCAACTTATCAGTGATCAACTTCTTGACATATGTAGGACACCCTCAGGGCCTCATGTGTCTAAGTGATGGCTTTTTGTCACACCATACTTCATATGGTGTATTTTCAACTAATTTAGAAGGAACTCTATTCAGAACATAAATCGAGGTTAGAATAGCGTATCCCCAAAGGTATGCTGGAAGAGCTGAAAAGCTCATCATGGAATGAACCATGTCAAGCAAGGTTCGGTTTCTCCTCTCGGCAACACCATTCATCTGTGGCGTCCCAGGAGGTGTCCATTCTGAATGAACTATATGTAGCTTTAAGTATTCAAGAAATTCTTTACTTAAGTATTCACCCCCACGATCAGATCGAAGAGTCTTGATACTCTTTGAGAGCTGTTTCTCAGCTTCACACTTAAACTCCTTAAACTTCTCGAAGGCCTCGGATTTGTGTTTCATAAGATACACATATCCATACCTTGATAAGTCGTCTGTAAAAGTAATGAAGTAAAAGAAACCTTCTCTAGCTTGAGTTGAAAATGGTCCACATACGTCAATATGTACCAACTCAAGCACCTCTTTGGCACGGATCCATTTCCAGAAAGAGATTTAATAGTCATCATACCCTTCAAACAGGATTCACAGTTACCATAAAATTGTAAGTCAAATGGTTCAAGGTAATTTAATTTCCTCAACAATTCTATCCTCGTTTGATTGATATGGCCAAGTCTGCAATGCCACAAGTAGGTAGAATTTCTTTCATTTAACTTAGCTCTTTTATTTTGTACATTGAAAAATTTCCTGGCAGATTAATATATACAATCCATTCACAAGAGGTGCAATTCCATACACAATATTATCATAAGCCAAAATCATATTTCTATTATTAATGCTTGAGGAAAAGCCATCAGTGTCAAGAACAGGAATGAAAATAATGTTCCTTGTCAAAGAAGGAACATAAACAATTGTTTAACATTAAAATATTATCGGAAGGTAAATCTAATCTATAATCTCCCACACACTCAACATCAACACATGCTCTGTTTCCGACGCGCAGGTCCACATCGCGAGGTCCGACCTTCCTGCTATTAGTTAGACCCTGCAAATTTGTACAAATGTGTAACCCACAAGCGGTATCTAGTACCCAGGAATGAGAGTCATTTATAGATAGATTAATTTTAATTACAAACATACCTTGTCCACTAGAGGATGGTGCACCTGGTGCCATCCTTCCTCCTGGAGCTGTACAATCCTTCCTCCAATGTCTCTTTCTGTTGCAGTTCATGCACACATTCGATGCTGAAAGTTTCTTCTTCTTTTTCTTCGCCCCTCCTTTGGGCTTCATTGCTGCTGCCGGAGCAACAACTTTGCCCTTCCTCTTCTGTTGTCCCTTATGTTTCGGTTTGGGATAACTAGAGGAGCCAACCATCAGGATAGGTTTGCTCTTGGAGACCGAAAATTCAAAAGTTTTCAGCATATTGTGCAATTTTGGCAACTTCGCCTTAGTTTCATTCATATTGTAATTTATAATGAAACTCTCGAACGAATGTGGAAGTGAATGGAGGATGAGTGTGGTAGCAACTCTGTCGTGAAACTTTATTTCAATGGATGTCAACCTTTCTATCAACTCAATCATTTTCAGCACATGAGGAGACACTTGGCCCCTTTCAATGAGTTTACATTTGAAAAGTTCTATGAGTAGTTCATACTCCATTATTTGAGACTGCGAGTCATAAAGACTCTTCAAATGTATCAACATCTCATTGGTGTTACACATCGTAATTCCATGGCTACTAAGTGAGAACATGATTATGGAAATAAGATTTGAATGTTGGAAGGAAAGAATTTTTACATTTTCTTATATGGAAAATTTTCGAGACTAATGTGATGACAAGAATTAATACTAGTAGTTGAATTCTTTTCAATAGAATTATGGACTTAGTGTTGAATTATTAAGTCTTGGTATTATGAAGTGAGGCCATCGACAATATTGAGAAAAATGACTAAGTATGAGAGATATTTTTGTGAAGAGAAAGACAAGTGGACAAGTGGGTCTACTTGGGTCCCCTCCACTTGTGCAATGTACACCTATTAAACACAAGTTTTGCAAGACTTTGAAACACAAATATATTCATCCTTCAAACCCTCATATCTCTTTCTCTCCTTCAAGTTCTCGAAAAATCCTAGCTAAGTGAAGAACAAGATTAAGTTCCTTAACTAAGTTCTAAGCCAAGTCAACCTTATAAAACAGTGGGTCACAGTTTTAGCTTGAAAATTGTCTTGAAACCCTAAGATTGTTTATGAACTTTGTGGAAGTAATACATGAAAGTAATATGGTTACAAGCTTGTAAAGGATACATGTGTGTTATTGTAAAGTGAAGAAGTGGTGCAAAAGTGAAGCAGTGGTCACGGTTTGACCGAGAACATATGGACTGTTTTGGCTAAAAGTTAAGGTAAGATTTATTCTTCCTCTTAAATATTAATGGAAGTTAAATGATGTTGTAGCTAAGGGATAAACTTGTGTTAAGTAAAATGGAGAATAAGAAGTGTATGTCACAGTTTTGGGCTATGGGTCGATTTTGAGGCAGTTTTGATGTTGTTGGATTCGTTGGTTATTGTTGTTATTATCGTCACTAAGTGCATGTTAGATTGAAGGAAATCTTGTTGTTGAAAGTTTAAATGGTTTATATTAAAGTGTTGAAACTTGAATTGGATTATAAGGCATTATGAAAAGGGTTTTGGATTGTTGTTGTTGGCCGAAACTATCTTAAAACTGTTGGATATTGCGGTGCTGTTTTAGGGACTATTTTGTGGTGTTATAATGCTGAAAATTCGGTTACCATTATGCATGTTTAAATGTGGTAATTGCTAATATAAGTCCTAAAGGAATAAGGATGTAGAAATGTGTAGAGTTGTTGTTGGAATATGGGCGGTTTTTGTGGACTGTTTTAATATGGAATAAGAGGCTGAATTTACATGAGAAGTGGGTGTGTAAATCCCCTTTGTTGTTGTTTTGGTTGTGCCCTTAAGTGGTGTTTGGTTATTGATGTTATTGGCCTTATTTGTAATATGGAAATGTATGTATGATTAAGGGAAGTGGTGCCCAAATTTTTACATAAAAAGAGAACCATTACTTGGTATATGACCTATACTAGTAAGCATGAAGTTGATAGATGTGTTATCGTTATTATAGGTTGAAGTACTACTTGGGGTGTATTCTACTTGTCGTGTTGGTATAGCCGATAAGGTATGTGAAACTATCATTTCTTCTTTTGGCATGATTTATATGAAGTGAATGTACGGCGGACGTACATAGTTCTATTGGATCTTAATCCTTAATGATACATGATATAATAGTGTCTTTGAGTTTTCAAATGATGGTCTCAAAACGATACATGATATGATAGTGTCTTTGAGTTTTCAAAAGACGATTTCAAAGTGATACATGATATGATAGTGTCTTGGTTTTTCTAAAATGAAAGTTCATTTTAAAGATTTTATTGAGAGTCAAAAGATGATTTAAATTGTACAAGGTTGCTCATGATAGCTATTCGTGCAAGTGTTAGTATTTCATTACACCGAGTCCCACAAATGGGTCGGGATACGTTATGTGTAAAAAACACTGAGTTCCACAAATAGGTCGGGATACGTTATGTGTAAAAAGACACTGAGTCCCAGAATGGGCCGAGA
Source organism: Przewalskia tangutica (assembly GCA_029844215.1). Classification (NCBI taxonomy): domain Eukaryota; kingdom Viridiplantae; phylum Streptophyta; class Magnoliopsida; order Solanales; family Solanaceae; genus Przewalskia; species Przewalskia tangutica. The sequence goes on along the minus strand of CM056718.1, from coordinate 119,494,087 downwards.
TATGTTATGTGTAAAAAGACACCGAGTCCCACAAATGGGCCAGGATACGTTATGTGTAAAAAGACACCGAGTCCCACTACTGGACCGGGATACGTTATGTGTAAAAAGACACCGAGTCCCATAAATAGACCGGGATACGTTATGTGTAAAAAGACACCGAGTCCCAGAATGGGCCGGGATACGTTATGTGTAAAAAGACACCGAGTCCCAAAATTGGTCGGGATACGTTATATGTAAATAGATACGATGATTTCATGGACATGTATCCATGATGCGGGTATAGGTACCTATGACATATATGATTCCATGGATATGTATCAATGATGCGAGTACAGATACTCACGACAGTATATGATTCTATGGACATGTATCCATGATGCGGGTATAGGTACCTATGACATATATGATTCCATGGACATGTATTCATGATGCGAGTACAGATACTCACGACAGTATATGATTCCATGGATATGTATTCATGATGCGGGTATAGATACATATGACAATATACGATTATATAGACAGACATCTATGATTTTGATATGACTCTCTCACTTTTAAAAGGTACGGTTGGCTCTATTTTATATGGCACGGTTGGATCTGGTATTTGATTTTTATACTTGTCCCCGTCATCTTTTGGCCAGTTATGATCTTATTTACTGTACTTTATGTTTACATACTTGGTACATTGTTGTAATCGACTTTCTCCTGGGCTGCGTTCATGCCAGCAGGTGTAGGTACTCAGTTTGGTGATCCGCGAGCTTAGGATCTTTGCTCAGCTTTTGGGATAGCTCCATTGTTCCGAGGTTTATCATTTTGGTACAGTTTTGCTGTTACATGCTTATGTATATTCAGGGGTACGACGGGGCCTTGTCCCGTCATAGTTATTGTTATACTCTTAGAGGTCTGTAGTCATGTGTGGGTTGGACGTGTGTACAGTTGTAGCTCATTTTGGAATGGTGTATATAATGGCAGCCTTGCCGGCTTGCCTATTTTATTATATGGGTTGTTATTACAGTTCAGGGGATATGATCCCTTTGTTATGTGATTATGAGTTGTTCCTTAGCTTTCGCTGATTATATGTGATGTGAGGGTATAAGGGTGCCCAGGTAGGACACTAGTCGCGGCCCGTCGGTTCGGGTCATGACAATTGGACTCCATGTTCTCATGTTGTATTTGTAATGTAGGTGACATAGAAGACAACATCAAACACTGAGCTGAAATGGCATCATCATAATGTTTTTGATAAGCCACTTTATCAAAGGTTGCATATTCGGCAGAGTCCTCCGCAGGCACTGTAGGGAATACCTGGTCCAATGTATATTCAATTTTCTCTTGTCTCAGTACTATTCTTACATTCCTGAGCCAGTCTATAAAGTTGAGTCCATTCAATCTATTGGATTCCATTAGCATTTTCATTGAGAAGTTCGACATTCTGAAGATCTGAAGATATAGATAGACAGGAAAATGCAATAAAAAATTCATTCTTCTAATTATACACATTCGTTATATGCTAATTTAACATGACCTTTTATTTTAATTTGCTCCCACTATTTTGCATACTTCTACGACCCCAAGGTAGAATACGGACCTAAAACATTTTAAAGGTCATAGTGGGCCAATATCCAAACATATGCTACATCCGCGTTTGCTTTGGCTGATAACTTCAATAGCACACTTTGGTAGGTCCTCAACCAATTGTAAAGCTTATTCACAACTCTTGGGTTGATTAAATATATTTTCATTTTAATCTTACGTCTTTAGACTAGTCTGACACTTTGGCGTCAAGATTCATGCCAACCCCATTACACGACTGCGTTTAAATGCCTAAGTAAATTTAGTCTTTGCAAGCAAACACTTTGGTGTAAATACCTACAAAATTTTATTATCTACTTTCATTTTAACACATCTATGAAAAGGCCTGAGTCCTCGTAAACCTAGAGCAAATGCTTTGGCATAAATACTCATATCGTCGAAAAGGATTTTGCACCCTAACAATTATAATGGACGACGCGTTTTAATTAGACTTGTATTTTAATGTTTGCGGAACATTTTCAGTTTTTGGGATTTCAACCAAGATCAACAATTTTATCATACATCATATGACATCATATCATGCAATTGCTAAACACATTTAGATGGGTAACCATCAAACCCATTAGGCATGATAAAATATGGTTTTAATCACATATTGGGCGTCGTCTACCCAGACAGTTATAGCGGTCATTGAAAGTAAACAATTACTGGGCGCCACCTACCCAGACAATAATTGCAGACACTATGCTAATAATTTAAATGCATCACATTCAATCACTTAGCACATTTGTATATTATAGAATAAAATATCATTAATGACAATCATGGGTTTATACCGGCGTTGTAGCTTGAGCAACCCCTTACTTGGACCCTTCGCCCGCCCGCCACCAGTGGAAGCAGGCGACGCCTTTGTCTAAACTTTAAAACTATGTCTATGCCAAACAGTCCCTAAACATTTTCTGATTTTAAAATTCTGATTTTCAGGATTTCTGCAAACTTTTAAAATTTACAGTTTAGTCAAGAATTTAAATGTTCAAATTGAACCCCATTAAATTCAGAAAATACAATTTTGACTCTCAGAAAATATTTTCAGGGTTCAGGGACATGTTTACAATTTCCAGAACTCAAAAATTAAATTTTCAGAGAGTTTCTTTAATTACAGATTTGCCCGAAATGACCAAATTTGTTCAATTTTAAAATTTTATTTTCAGATTCTGAAACTTTAAAACTTTCAGAATCAGATCCTAAAACTTTTAAAACTTCAGTTTTTGATTTCAGATTTTTTTTAACTTCAGGAATTCCTAGACTGCGCCGGAAGACGAGCTCAATATATAAAGTTTAGCTACACGAAACATGTGAACTGAACCTCTATGTGGGAAGATAAAATTTATGACACACTCAATCAAGCTTAGGATTTGTCAAGTGTCTATCCAAATGGCTTGATCATTATAACTCATCTATATTAGTTGACAACATGACCATATCATAGACATGTCCAATGCGTTGGTCAACGACTTAGTCAACCTAATACCATATCAGTATCTAAGTGTTCACTTGAATATACATTCAAAGAATGAATCCTAATCTTGGCTCACATACCACCTTTAATCTACTTCGCAATGTACCCAAAACAAGTTGTGTCTCAACCTATAAGACATTTGAGCTTAGGACAGGATCAAAGTACATTACTCCGTAAACAATGTGATATTGACCTCAAGTTTAATGACTTCTATCTCCCACATGCCGATGAAATTATAGACATATAACAAATAGTGCATCAGCAGGGTATATCAATACTTCAACAAGTATTCATTTGTCCATCACGAGTTACCATAACGCGTAGCAAGTGAGACATACTACATCCCCTAAGGATATGATGCAGATCACCTGTCGACATATCGCATATCATCGATATCCCAATCTCGATTATCATTAGTCGAGGTAATTCAAGAGTTACGTTATAACATTAATTCTCACATCATTAATAAACACGTAAACTCTAGGAATACATTTATAGAATATTATAAACAATCAATTAATAATTCAACAAATACAAATGTCATAATATTAATTATCATTAATATAAATATAAATATGTATAAAGTACATTTGTTCTAATACATTATTTCTAAAACATACATATACTTTCATTTGGGTTCAATTTGTCACCCCCGCATAAATGCAAGAATCCTTACATCACTGGCTAAACGTTACAAGTTCTTTAAAAGAAGATGAGAATTAATCCAAAATTTTCACTCTTTTTTTGGTAATGGTAGTCAGAAAAGTAATGACACGTATGAAAGTACATGTCAAAAGAAGCAAAACAACTGTCACTTGCTAGGTGTAAAGATTCATGTATGCAAATTCCCACTTGTACTATATATTTCCAAATGCTCTAACGCATGCATTATGCCACGAAGTTCTTGAGCTCTCTCTCTTTTTTCACATTTATAGTCTAAGTTTATTATTTTGTCACGCTATTGGTATTTTCTTTGGAGTGTTTTAAGTACTAGGGAGTTGGCAATTTAAAGAGAAATTAATGGTGGGGCACCAAGTTAAAGATATAGAAACTTTTTTTAATTTTGTGCCCTTTGAATTTGTTTTATTTTAAGCATGTTAGATAGAATTTTAGAATTAAAGAGTTACTACTATTTCAATCAATTTATGTGGCATCGTATTCATTAAAATAATTAATAATTTAAGATATTTAAATGGCATTTGAAAAGATCCCGTTAAAGAAAACTCATTGGAAAATCTAAATTTGAAAAGACCCGAAAGATGCCACGAAAATTGGGACGGATGGATTACTAAGTACAGAAAGTGATTTTTACTGGAAACACACCTTCTAACCTAACCACTTCAAAAATCATAAGCTCACCTCAATTAAATAAACAAACAAAGATTTCATGAGGTAAATGCTTCTGAACCTAGCCTTGTGAAAAAAAAGAAAAGAAGGAGGAAGAGAATGATCCTGAAATAAATATGCGGAGGGAATAATCTACTTCCTTGATTGAGTAAGAAAATTGCGTCCGGCTAAAAGACGTTAAAGACAACGCTACTTGGGAGGCAACCCAACGTTTTAATTATGTTATTTTATTTTTGTTTTTGTTATTTTATTTTGTCTTGAACAGTCTCACGGTCTTGGTTTCTTGTCTTATATTTTTGGATGACAGGTGGATTGGAAGTTGACCTCAAGTGGAAAAAGGGACAAAAATGCTGAAAAAGGGAAAAATTGGCAGCAGCGTCGCGGCGCAAACATGCAGGGTCGTGGCGTCAAAAGTTGAGAGAGTTACATGCCTGTGCAATTTCCAGAATTTCCTCCCAGACCTCCGTTATGACCGCAGTGTTGGGTCAGTAAGTTGTCCCTTTATTTTTAGTCTTTACACATTGAGGATAATGTGTCGATTAAGTTTGGGGAGTGTCTTATTTTGTTGTTGAGTCTTTTTGTTGTCAGTTTTTGTTTGTTCGACGTGTTTTTGTGAGTCAATTTTTTTTTATGGATCATGTATGTTGTAGTTGCTAAACATATTGAGTGGATTAATTGGGATAATGTAATGGAATTGAAAGCAAACAAATATGTGTGCTTAAGTTAGATATGCCAAAAATTCATGACATCTAATTATTTGGGATATTTGTGCTTAGCCTATGTGTTGTCAATTATGGAAAGAAAGGTTGAAAATTGTCTAGAAAACCTGGTTGCTTGTTATTTGAGGCGAAATAGTTAAGATGTACATGTTTAGGGAGATGATTCAGGCATTCTTTGATAGCCCTTCTTACCATTCATTACCTACACTGACATAAATTGTATCACTAGTCAGCCCCTTTGAGCCTAAATAATATCTTTGTTTGACACCCTATGATTCCTCTGTTGTGTCATAAGTAATAATGGAAAAGTATTGGAATGAAAAGTGTTGAAAAAGAAATAAAAAGAGATGAAAAAGTTGATGCACCCCAATGAAAAATATGCAAAAGCCTAAGTTTGGGGGTGCTTGTTATTTATAATATATTTCATTCTCTCAAAAGAAAAGAGGGGGAAAATAGGTTTGAGATTAAAAAGAAAATCAGAAAGAAGGAAAGGGGGAGTTGAATGAAAAATGCTTATGGTACGTAATTGAGCCTAAATGCCTACTTTTACATACCCCTGTCTAAGCCTATATTACAACCCTTGAAAGTTCTGATGATCTCTAATGTGTATGTCAATTATTAGTGAAGAATAACAAGTAAATAGGTCTATAGAACTTTGAGAAAGGTGGAATGAAATTGACATGCATAGGTTAGGTGTTTGTATTTTCAGTGATTATGATATAATTGAATTTACGAAATATCTAACTTGAAATTCTAGATTGCTAAATATTCATGCTATGTATGTTCTAACATATTATCCCAGTTTTCGTCCATGATTTTAAGGAAGCATTGTTATAACTACTTGATCCATTTCATTGAGTCTTTTATTTTATTTTGATTTTATTTCGTGTTTGTTTAGTGCTTTACTCGAGGGCGAGTAAATTGTAAGTTTAGGGGTGTTTGTTGAGTGTATTTTATACACTCTTTTGAGTCTTTTTTAGTTAGTATTTTACTCTTTTATTTGGCGTTTAGTATAGTGTTAGGTGTGTTTTTCTTTCGTTTGTGTCACAGCGGTCATAAAGGAGAAGATACTACTTTTGAGGATGAAATTGCACTTGAAAAGTCCAAGAAATGAAGCCTAAGAAGTCCCGGGAAACACAAAAGAAATCTATGAAGTCCAGAGATCAAAACGACGAAAAATCAGAAAAAGACGTCACCGGCGCCGCGGCGCCAGCCAGCAGCGTCGTGGCGCCTAATTTCCTGCAGCCTCTGATTTTCTCGAGCCAAGGCAGCGCCACGGCGCCGACGCGGGAACTGGGACAGAAAATTCGACTTTTCGAAGGGCAAAAAGGGTCTGAAACGTGATTTTTACATCTATAAGACCCAGGGATTATTGTCACGACCCGACTCCGGGCCCGCGACTGGTGCCCTACCTGAGCACCCTTACAGGTATACATCAGAGATAACCAGCGGAATATAAATAAAGCTCATAGACATGCAGTAATGTGAAATAAGAACCAGGCTAGCCGATAAGACCACCTTCCTACATATATACATAACAAAGGGATACATCTTTTACAAGTCCAACCCACAAAACATGACTACAAACCTCTAAGAGTTGGGACCCTATATATGACAGGACAGGGCCCCGCCATACCCCTGAATGTACATAAATTTACAACAACAGGGATCCGTACCAAAAGGTAAGCCTCCGGAGTAATGGAGCTTCCCAAAAGCTGAACAGTGATCCTAAGAGTGAGGATCAGCAGCCTGTTTACCTCTACCTGCGGCATGAACGCAGGCCCCGAGGAAAGGGGGTCAGTACAAAACATGTACCAAGTATATGAAACTGTAATGAAATCATATAGTCTAAAATAAAGCTGGAGACATGTATGATAACCAAATTAACAGTACACTGTGTCTTACTAATAATGAGAGTAAATAAGAGTAAACATTTCCGTTTAAAAATAGAAAGCTTATGATCAAACTAGGGCTGTTACACCCCGTAGTTCCAGGGTATGTATATGAGGACGTACGTACGAGAATACGACATTAAAATTGAAAAGGAAGGAAGATGTGATTTTTTTCGATGGAAAAGTTTTCGAATTTTGTGAAGGAAAAGGGTTCGTTAATGGGAATTGGATTCCCAGATTTGGTATTCGGACTTTTTGGAATATTAGAGGATTATGGAATTTTATTTCCGGAATTGGTCACGTGGGGCCCACGGGGAAAATTTACGGTTTTGTGGGGCCCACTTTATTTTTGGATTTTTGGCATTACGGATATTTTCGGAAGATGAAATATTTTGGACGAGTAGGAGGGCGACACATGGCACCCCCATGTGGCCCAATGGCCGAAAATTAGGGAGACCACTTGGCTTGGACGTTTTTGTGGGGGACAAGTGGCAAGCCACTTGTCCCTTTTTTGTGGTGGACATATGGTTGGTAGATTACCCACACACATGTCCCCAATCCTCACCTTACACTTGCTTTAATCTTAGCCATTGATTTATCTATAAATACCCCTTGGTTGCAAGACTTTATTCATCCACATTAGAGAGTTTCCAAGGCAAAAATTATACTCCCTCCCCTTAGGTGTTCTCGTCCAACTCCCCCTTTGTGTAGAAAAAAAATCTTCAAGTGTTGGTATAGTCCCAAATACCTTAGCCTAGATCCCTTGTAGTATTCCAAAGTTATCCCAACATAAGAGCCCGAAAATACTACTTTATTCCAATAGTCGCAAAAAATGAAACCCTAGGAAAATCTTCCTAGTTGGTTGAACTGTTAAGAGAAGTTGTTTAGAAACTTCTAAGGGTTGCTTGGAGCGGGTTGAAGCGTAAGGAATTGGAGCTAAACGTTGCTCAGGATCGACTTATAAATCTTGGATAATTTTGGGCTTATCGAGGTAATTATCTTTGTCCCCCTATTGTAATTGGATATTACATATTGTAGTAGTTTAGAATTGAGTATAAGATATATTGAAAAGTTGATTATAAAAGAATTGAACTGTATTTACAGTAGACTTGTAGTATTATTTTGAGACAAAATTGTACACGTCCGGTTAGACGTATAATCCCCTTGGAGTTATTGGCTCGGTAGCGGGCCTTGATAGGGGAGGAGATTTATGTTGTTACGAGGGGGAGGTGCTGTCGAATTTTCCGTAGAATATGGAACCTTGTATTTAGAAATATTCTACGAAGGGATCTAGAAGTTAATAGACGTTTTATGGCCATTATAGGTGGAAGTACTACGAGTAGCGTCTTCTACTTGAAGGGTGGAAAAGGCTAGCAAAGTTATAGTACTTTGGAGCATTTTGCTAATTGTCGATAATCTTCGCGAGGTATGTGAACCTCTTCCTATCCTTTCTAGCATGATTGTTGTGAAATATATATAGTAGACGCATTACGTGTTTAAAGGAATTTGATTTTTCTTTTGTGTCCTTGACTTGATTCCAAAGTTAAGTGACTTGTTATGAAATATTAAGGACTTGAATTATGTTAAAAAGTTGTAAAACTTCATTCATGAGTAATGGGTGTGTGGTCTTTTAAAGAATAAATTCATCTTGATTTCAAAAATGGGAATAGTTGTCCTTGGTTGGTTTAAAACATAAAGTGTTATAATAGCTTTATGGGAAGATAATTATAACGACTTTATGAAAACAAAAGAATGGTTTTATCATGGGATTTAAAATGATAACTTGACATTTTAAAAGTTGGAGGTTGGTTTCCTTAAAAGATATGATTTAAAGATTAGGAGACTGATTTTTGAAAGTAAAGAGACTTGACTTATAAACAACTTGATTGTGGGAAAGGAGAAGTAACTTGATTTAAAGGTATAGGTTACTTGTTTTTAAAAGAGTAAGACACTTGGTTTAAAAAGTATATTGCTACTTGACTTTAAAAAGGAAAAGTGTCTTTGTTTTAAAGGAAGGCATGGTTTTGTCTCAAAATGGTATAAAAAGGAAGGCATGCTTTTGTCTTAAGATTGGTTTAAAAAGAAGGTATGGACATTATTTTGGTTTACTTAAAAAGATAGTTACTCTATTTTCATACTACGGGTATCGTGTGACTTTTTTGTGAAAGAAATGGATCTTTTAAAGAGTTAAAATACGTAGTACCTTGGGGTTAAAATCCGGGTTTGTTGTAATAAAATGAAAGTACCCTGAGTTGTGAGTAACTTTCCTATGTTTGCTTGTGATAGCCTTATTGTGCAAGTATTGTATCCTTATGTTACCGCGTCTCTCGATGGAGGGCCGGCTGACTTGTTGTGAACTTACTTGGACGTACCGGTAGTGACGGAGGATTCCACGGGTATGCTTCCATTGTTGTTATCACATGGACATGTCTACACCGGATGAGGACTCGGCACGTGACCATTAGTGTTATTCCATGGACTAGCTCCACGAGGTTTTACCGATTCGGCTTTGGTATCCGTAGTTGGCTCTCGCATTGCCCGCCGCTGCCGATGCAGTTGGTTCTCGTAGTTGGCTTCGATTTGCCCCGCTCGGTTTGTGGCGGTCTCGTGACTACGGTTGTGATCGGTGGTTAGCCTACATTGCTCTCCGCCGCCTACGTGGCGCAGGAGGATCTGCAGAGGTTATCGCACTTGCCACGTGTCGCCTTCGCGAGTCGTTGTGGCGAAGTCTCGTGACTACGGTTGTGATCCGTAGTTAGCTCGTTACTTGCCTTCAGCCACGTGGCGCAGAGGATCCGTAGAGGTTATCGACTTGCCACGTGTCGCCTTCGCGAGTCATTGTTTGTGGCGGTCTCGTGACTACGGTTGTGATCCGTGGTTAGCTCGTTACTTGCCCCGCCGCCTACGTGGCGCATGGAGGATCCGCAGAGGTTATCGACTTGCCACGTGTCGCCTTCGCGAGTCGGTGTTTGGACGGTTTCGTGACGCGGAGGATCCGGTGGTTAGCTCGGTTACTTGCCCCGCCGCCTACGTGGCACGGGAGGATCCGCAGAGGCTATCGTACTTGCCCCGGTCAGCTTCGTGATGTAGTTATTTAGTATTGTTGGTACGGTAGGTTCTGGTAGCTGGCTTTCGTACTTGCCCTGGCCGATTGATGACGCAGTTGGATCCGGTAGCTATGCCTTCGCATTGCCTCAGACGGTTTTATGACACGTGGACTCGTGTTCATGTGTACTCTTGGTGTTATAATATCATAGATCGCCAGCTGAGGAAGGTATTCCACGCATGATTGATGTTGTGGCGTGAGACCCATTGTTATATTTGAGTGATGACTTTGGCGTGAGTCCCCGACTTGATACGATCGCTATATGTCAGGTAATCGTAGTTTGGTTATCATACATGTCTCCCGCTTTATATAGACTATTATGATTTCATTTACTGATTTTCGCCACTTACTGCAATTGCCAGATCGACCTCCTTCGGGACCGCGTTCATGCCGCAGTAGAGGTACACGATTGTTGATCCTCGCCATGGATCACGCCAGTTGCTGGAAGCTCCGCTTTCTCGAGGCTTATCTTTTAGTATGATTCCCGAGATTGTAGGTACTTGTACATTGTGGGTATGGCGGGCCTTGTCCCGTCATAGTTGTTATAAAAATTCTTAGAGGTCTATAGCATTGTAAGGTGGTTTGTAAAGGATGTAATCGCTCAAGTTTTTATTTATATATACGTAAAGGTAACCGCTTTAGTTAGCTTTGTTCTCTTATTTCACTGTTTATCTTTTATGAGTTTTTATTTCCGCTGATTTTCTCTGATGTTGTATCACTAGGGTGCCCGGGGTAAGGCACCAGTCGCGGGCCCGAGGTCGGGTCATGACAAGGGCCACCCGCCCGTAGTATCATTATGCAATCCTACTCCTGGGACTATTTCACCCGCATAGGTCTTGTGAACCCGCATGAAGCAAGTTGCCTCGCATGGGACTATTTCACCCGCATAGGACTATTTCACCCGCATGGACCCTGTGGGCCCGCAATGAGTATATACGTCATACTCGCATCGTGGGGAGCAAATCCACGGAAATGCAAAATGCAAAATGACCCGGGGATTGACCCCGTAATGAATAATATAACACTAGCACTACCGGCTATCATGAACAACAAGTTAGCAATCTTTAACTCTCAATTAAACTTAAGGCACTATCATGTAAAATCCGGGAATTTAACCCCAAAGTACTACGTACTTCTATTCCTTTAAAAAGAACCATTTTCATATAAAAGCCACAAGATACTAACACCCGTAGTATCAAGACATGTCTATTTTTCAAATCAAGTTACTACACCTTTAGAAATTCATTTCAAGGCTTTGAAACCAAGTAACTTCTACTTTTCAAACTCAAGTAACCTATACCTTTAAATCAAGTTACTTATACTCTTTAAACCAAGTATCGTATACTTTCAAAATCAAATTATTTATTCTCTTTTAAATCATTCAAGTAAACCACTCTTTTAACTTCTCATAAAGTCGTTATAACTAACTTCCCATAAAGCCATTATAACACTTTATATTTTTAGAAAACCAAGACATTTACATCCTTTAAAAACCAAGTGAGTTCAACTTTCCAACTCAATTAAACTTGTACCTTTTAAAATCAAATCAATGGTACAAACATGAAACCGAATTCATTTAAGACATGTACGTCAACCGTACTATACATTTATAAGAATCATGCTCAAGAAGATAGGGAAAGTTCCACATACCTCTTCGGTTTAATCCACCCGCTAAGTTGAATACACCACGCGTAGAATGTCAACCTATAATGACCATAATACGTCTATCAACTTCTAGCTTTCTAAGGTAGAATAATACTAAGTAAGGTCTCTTATTCTACGGAAAATTGGACAGCACTTCCCCCGTTTCAACGTAATTTTCCACCCTTTTCAAGGCCCGAAATAAATAACCAATACGCCACATTTAAGGCACAACCAATCAAACAACAATACAACATATAGTCCTTTCAATTCTTTAATCCAAGTCGTTACTCCAACATGTTAATACGTCATAACAATTATAACAACTAAATTCCCCTTTTTGAATAACATGTGACGATTATAATTAACAACCAAATTGATTAACAACTTCAATGGCTAGCATGCCATATTTCGGTATTCACTCTCCAAATTCCCCAACACTTATAAATCTTTATTCCTTATATCACAAGCTCATTTATCAACTACTATAACATGTAATCTTCAATTACATTAGGAAGACAAAGATCATTACCTCAATAAGCCCAAATATAATCCAAGACTAAAAGTCGATCCTTAGAAACTTTAGTTCCTTTCCTTTACGTTCCAATCCACTCCAAGCAACCCTTAGAAGTTCATGACCAACTTCTCTTCAAGTTCCAACTCAAAATATGAATAACACCTTAGGGTTTCAAGGTGCGACTAGCGGATTAACGTAGCATTTCTGGGATTTAAGAGGTTGTTTATGCTTAGTATACTACCAGGGATCCTTGGTTTGAGTATGGGGATTTATCAACAACATTTGAAGAATTTTTCTTTTTTTCTTCTAGCCTTGGCCGAGAGCCTCTAAGCTTTGGATAATATTTCATGAAATTTTTCTAAGTCTTGCTACTAGTAGGATATATAATGAAATCAAGGGTGGAGATTAAAACACATGTGTGGCCAAGATTTAAAATCAACAAATATCTTAAGTCAACTTGGCCACTTGGCCAAGTCATTCTCGCCCAACATGGGCCATGTGGGGGTGACACGTGTCACCCTCCTAATGGTCCAAAATATTTTATCTCTCCATAATTTTAATAAATTCCATAAGTCTCAAATATCAAATTTGAGAACCAAATTCTAATTATTAAACTTTTTTTCTTCACGAGGTTCGGAATATTTTCCGTAGGAAAAAGAAATCTTTCTTTCGTTTCAAATTTAAAGTCGTATTTTCTCACGTACGTCCTTATATACATGTCGTGGAACTACGGAGTGTAACAATATTTCATTATTTGAGATCATACTTTTAGGAGGCAAGAAAGGAGGCTACAACACAAGATTGAAGATAACTTTTGTTCAAGTTCTTTTTCTTTCCTTTATTTTAGTTTCATTTTATGTTGGATTTTGTATTAGTTCTTAGCATGACAATGTCTAGGAGCTAATCTCTTTATTAGGATTTTCCGTCGAATCGCTTGAAACTCTTTCATACAGTTAATGCATAGTTATTGATTTTTTCTTCAGCTATATTAAGATCTATTCAATATTGTATTGATTGCTTGATAATTAACTGATCACTAATTGTCATAACTGATATGATTTCGAATCTCCGAGAGGGGAGATTTGAATATGATGTAGTTGTTTAGATATAGGTTAAAATTGTGGGCGAAAGTACCCCGATACTTGTGTAGTATTTAAGGTTATTGTTCTTAATCCTCCTGTGTGGTAAAATCTATCATAGAAATATAGAAGGTTTCTGCATAAGGTTGAGTTTTTATATGTCCTAACCGAAATATAGAACAGATTAGTTAACCTGCTATCTTAATAAGAAGAAGAATCATTAGCATTGCATTAACACGTAAAGGATTGGATAGTTGAGGAGATTGGAAACCCTAATTCCCATCATAATTGTTTTAAACCCTAAGTATCATCACCTTAGTTTATTTTCTGCACTTTACTTAGTTATAATTGTTATAAAACCAAACAAAATAACGTTAGCCAAATAGATACCATAGATTAGATATTCGGTACTTGTTAACCAGTCTCTGTGGACGATAACTCGGTCTTACAGATCTTTATTACTTGAATGATACGTACACTTGCGTAAGCATCTAGAAATATCGCAACAACTATTCACGTACATCCATTGTAGATCTAACAGATCAGTCATATTGTGATGATCAGTAATTGATTGGTCCGCGAGGGTGATCAGCCACACTGACATTGAGACAGGATGTAAGATTAATTAGATAACAATAGAAAGATGTGAGTCTTGAATTTTAATATAGTTTTTTAGATTCTAGATTTGGTATTTCCAATCTTATATATTTATGTAAGTCTTAGTCAAATATATATAATAGAATCAGTGAAGGGGTTCAATTAAAGCCCCTTAATCGGAAAACATACCGTCAAGGATGGTTTAACTACAAAAAAGTGTATACACATAAATTTTTGGGTTCCTCGACGTAATTAAAAATTGATGTATATAGCAAGTTCGAACCTTTTATGTGGAGTTTTTGTATTTTTTTGAAATTTTCCTATTTGTTGTTGTGGTCAAGAACACAAATTTTGTAAAAGGAAGTGTACATATATTTAACATGACTAGAACAAATACAAACACAACTTTGTTCAAGTTGGCAACTTATCAAAGCTACAATAAAAATGGAAGAGATTTGACCAAGTGCCAACTTGTATTAGCACAGATTTACAAAATTTACATGTCCTCACTGTGAAGTTCCATTATTTCAACTTGTGTTAGTACAGATGTACAAAATTTACAGACTTCAGCGTGAAGTTCCATTGAATTATTACTAAACTTCAATGTTGAAATGATCCCATTATTCCCTTTATTGGGACATTCATTTTGAAACAGGGCCCTGCTACTGGAAAACTAAGCAAAGTATAAAAAGTTGCCTGATGAAATCCAAGATTGGTGGATGAAGCAGTTGCTATTGAAGTTATTTACACCAATAGGTATATGTAAAGATATCCTATATGACTTCACCAGTTCATCTTGTTTTTTCACCACCACATGCAGTGTTGATCAAACTTCAACCAAAAAATGAAACAAAACTTATTAGCAGAAGCTTATAAAGGTATTTTCAAGAAAAAAGCAAATAGATTATAGTAAGTTCTTGAAGAGTAGTACTTGTTTAGCCGCGGAATTCATTAGTGCAACTGGCCATCTGTGCAATACAGAGGGGGGCAAATGTCGTAAGGACTGCTAGACGAGTGGCAATTGGAAGTGAAAATCCGACCCATTATGAGTGACATTAACATTATTCTCATGTCCTGAAGGAGTAATCATATTTGGATCTTGATGATATGTAAAATTGAGTTTTACATCTTCATTTGTGACATCTTCATGTGTACCACAAGAATTTGTCTTAGTACTAGCCTCTCCAAATTCATCATTCTTTGCAAATCTTCCTCTCACCCTTGGCCTACTGTCTGCTAGTGTTTTCCTGCATGCATACTGCATAATTTTGCTCCCATAATCAGACTCTATAGAAGTTGCAGAATATCAAACATTTCAAGAAGGATTGTGTAAATAATATTTACATTATCAGGTGCAAAATTTAACTGATTATAGCAACTTTCTGCTTTATTTTCCAAGTTACAATATTAGACTTGATAAACGATACACTGTGTCACTGTCAATCCACAGAAAAAGTTTTTTCATTGGTTTTTTTCCCTAGTTGAGTTTTGAGGGTGGAGATCAAGAAGGAAATTTTAGCCTACAGACCTTGATTTTCTTGCTGAAATTCCTTTCGTTTCGTTTCTTCAAGTATCTAAGAATCTTCTCCCTCCTCTCCTCCGGCGTGCATTTGACAACATTAGTATTGTAGCCAGTATCATCCAAACTTGTTATATCTGATGCCAAATGGTTAGAACAACCAGTACCACCAACCAAATGTTGACTCTCATTGCTTAGTGCCTACACAATTAAAAAAAAAATTAATCAAGATTACGGCCTTCACCATTAGAACTATTTTTGTCACATTAAAGTAACTGAACATACCTGAAGCTCGTTAGAGCAGTTATAAACTCTTGGCAAGGCATCAGGGCAGAATAATCTACCACTATCTCCTTGAAAATCCAATTCTTGTACTGATGGAAATTCTGTTCCGAAAAACAAGCCGCCTCCAGTTGCAGCAGCAGCAAGTATTGCTGAAGATTCAGCATTAGGCATGGTAGTATTCAAGTTTAAAGGTAAATAATTTGAGAGATTAGTATCAAGAAGGGGACAAGAAGGAGAAGAAGAAGTATTAATGCGCATGTAAGAAGGCATGGATGACAAAGATTCGTCCTCATATATATGTCCTAATGGAGGCCCCATAAGTGGAACTATAGGAGGTTGATCCGGAGGATAATGATGATGAACCTCTAAGGATCCATCCGAAACATCGTTCATTTTGATTTGTTGATTGTTGAGAGAATTAATGTCGAATAAGTCCTGTTGAGGTTGAAGTAAATGGTGTGGGATTGAGAAGTTTGCATCTTGTGTGAACTCAATTGAAGCAGAAATATCATTCTCAATTTGATCTTCTTGAGTATCAAATATTATCGAGAGATCGTTGTTGTTGTTGTTGTCGTCGTTGCTATTGGTTCTTGAAGGGCTAATAATATTAGATGTAACTGTGGTGATGTTGTTTTCATCATTCTTTTCAATAGTGTTATTGAATTTGTTCATTTCAAGATTGTTTGAATATGAACTTTGTTCTTCATAGCTGCAACAATTTGAGCTAGAAGCAACTTCTGAATTTTGTACATTTGGGAAGAATTCTGATTCACAGAAATTCAGAATTTGATCACTAAGGGGACTTGACATCTCTTCCTGCAAAAATAAAAAATAAAAACCACTATTAAGTCTGTCACAAATTTTACATCTCATTTTAAAGCATATTTCTTCTACCTTTTTCATGACAGAATAGAGTCAAACACTCTTACGTATTTTAGCTAGTATCTATTCCCGTCTAAAGTGCAGGAACATTGTGCTATTTCCGATATAATAGAACACTAGAGATGCCTAATACCCTCTCCTTCTAAAAAGTCGATCTAAAAGACATAGATTTCAAACATGAAAAAATACATGTATTGTGCTCCATGTGACCTGTGGGATAAAAAGTATGCAAATGAAAACAAGAACTGAATAGAAAAATGCAAAGAATATGGAAGTTCATGGCATTTTGATACTCCAAATTTAGACAAGCAAAGGGAACTTTAGTAGCACTAAAATCCCATTATTATCATATGCATGTGAAGTGCTCTCTCTACAATAAAGTTCAAGAATCATTTACATTGTAAGACAAACTTAAGAAATACTCTTGAAAAGCTAAATATTCCATTATAATCCCAAAATGGAAATCAATTTAGAAGAAGCACTAACATTGCTAGGGGTGATCCACATAGTACTAGTTTTATTTAATTAACTTGAAAAAAATAAGAATCTCAAATTATTCTTATAATTTGAGATTGGACTTGAGAAATAAAACTAATAATTTAATTCTAGATCTCAAATTAACTCATAAAATAGAAAAACCATTGGAGCTAATTAACAAAAAGAAGTGTAATAAAATAAGAGATATATACAATGGAGAGCTGATGTTCTTGAAGATTAACCATGTTCTTGAACATTGTTCTTCTTGTTCTTGTGGAAAGAATCAATATTTAATATTTTTTGGATCATAAATCGACCCCATGAACTGATCAAAGGTCTAGGCAAAGAACAATGAAAAACGTTGTTTCTATGAAATGAAACTATGATTGCCATTTTTCATCTTCCCTCAACAAAATGCAAGTTGTGAACCAATGGAAGAAAGAATTCCATGCAAGAAAATAGGAGAGAAAGAGATAAGTTAGAAAATAGAGAGATTTGTTTTTTTAGAAGGTATAATATGATGATTTTTTTATTTGGGGGAGGGGGTGGGGGTATGGGGTGATAAACTAGAAATAGAAGTTAGTTATATAGGTACATGTCTAACCGTACTATGGAGTTACAACTAGGTTGACGGTGGGCCAGTCAGTTTGTGGAACATTTCATGGTATTTGACACGTGGAGATTTGTAATTTGATGACTATTTTGTCAAGTAATTGTACATGTCTTGTACTTTGCTCAAATTAATTTGACCAAGATTGGCTTTATAGCGAGTTCTTTTGGATCAACACAACAATATTACTATGACGGAGTGTTATGATGAGATGATTAATCATAAGTTTGAAACTTAAGAATTGAGACATTTGGGTAGAAAATACTAGAGCTGTCTAACGGGGCGGGACCGAACGCGATTCGAATACAGTATAATAAAGATTCGAATCGACAACAATCAGTAGCCTCGCCCACTCCTCCTGGTCCCGCCCACCCTCCCCTTTGCACAAAATAGTCGTTGCACAACGACCATTTTATATTTTGGCCGTTGTGCAACGATCATTTTTGGCCTCCCCTCTCCCCCAACCCTCTTAATATTTATTTTTAACCCCTAAGTTATTATATTTATATTTTAACCCAATTTTTTCAACTATAAATACTACATTTTCTTTTCATCTTTCTCACAAATCTTCCTACAATCTCTCAATCTATCTCTCTACAAGTATACATTGTCTACTAAATATTCAATTTTATTTATTCATTTGAGAGTGAAGTTGGCAACTAGCTTGAGGATCATCCATCGAGCAAAGTTTCAATTTTCAACCTCTCGACGTTACGTTGATTTTGATACATTCGTTCTTTCATTAAATTATTATTGATTCTTTATTTTAATTAGCACACTTAATTTCATTATCTTTAACGATTTATTAGCATACTTAAAATGAAAGGATTAAGAGGTACCATTAGATTTAGACGATGAGATATTTTCTGAAACTCAACAAGACTTTAATTTAGAAGATAATCTAGATGACACACCCACTAACCTAGATGACACACTGACTAATGTAGATGACACACCTCAAACTGGAACGCCTCATATTCCCCTTAGTATGAGACGAGGCCCAACATAATGAAAATTAAAATCAGATGCATGGACTTTTTTTGATAGGGACCAAGAGAATGAAGTAGTTAGATGTCAAATTTGTAAAAATGTTTATAAATTTTAAAAGGGAAAAGGTCAGGGTGGGACGGGAGGTTTAATTAAGCATGTAAAAAGTTTACACACAACTAGGTGGGAGGAATAGGAGGCTACAAAGTCGGGTGCGCCAATGCGCTCTCAGTGGGGACAAGGTTCACATAGTGTCCCTGTCCCGGACCAAGTACTGGGTCAAATTAAGTCTGTGACATGGGAAATTGTAGGCCCTAAATACGATAGAGATAGAGAAATATTATAAAAATTAATTGCGGTGGAGGATTTGTCTTTTTTATTTCCTTCCTCTCCTGGTTTTATTCATTACATTAGAGAAATGTATAATCATGTTTTTAACGGTTTTCCTAGATCAACTGTTAGGAGAGATGCTTTTAAATTTGCACTCGAATATCAACAATATTTACGTTATTCGTTATATCATTTTCCTGGAAAAGTATCTCTCACGTTCGATATAGGCCGTAGTACTAACGGTCATGATTATTTAGCGGTAACATGTCATTGGATAGATTATAAATGAATTATGCAAAAACGTATTTTAGCGTATAGATATATATATAGTAGGCACACTGGTAATTTTATTTCAAAAAATATTTATTCAGTTTGCTATTATTATGGCATAACTTATAAAATCATGACTATTACATTAGAAAACGCTTCTTCTAATAATTCTGCTATTAGACTTTTAAAAATATTTTAACTCCATCTTTTCCAAATCATTTTCATATAAAATGTGCATGTCATATTTATAACTTAGTTGTAAATGATGGTCTATTTCTTTTTCAAGACATTCTTGATAAAATTTGCTATAAACTATATTTTTAAAAGTAATAGAATACAATGAATAAAATAATATAAAAAAACTCGTCACGATTGTGAACTACCTTATAGAAAAATTCTCGAAGAAGTAGTCACTAGGTGGAATTCTTTATACGAGCAACTACTTGTTTCTTATGATTATAAAAGACCTATAACTTTATTTTTTAACGCCCATAATCGAAATCCTACTTATATAGTTGTAGATTCTGATTGGAATTCAATTTCAGAACTTATTGTATTTTTAGATGAAAAAAATTCAAGCTACTAAATAATTTTCCGGTATTGATTATCATACTATTTCATCAATGTTATTTTATATAGCTCTAACATTTTTATTACTTAGTGAATATATGGAAAACCCAGTTTATAAGACACCTAGTAAAAATATTTCTCAAAATGAAAAAATATTTTATTCCTATTCCCCCAATTTATATTGTTAGTGATGTATTAAATCTGAGTATTAAAATAGACGGTTGTACTGCACTTATTGAAAATATTTATGATTGTATATCAGCACTACCACCTCCACTCCAACTCCCAAAAATTCAAATGACCCACCACTTATTGAACAAACTAAAGAACAAGTGTTGTCTAGCATACGAGATGAATGTAAAAAAGTATATAGGCATTGCCAACAAGAAAGTGCTAGCAACCAACCGACTTTCATGTCATCTTCTTCTTCAACATAACCTCAAAAAAGACATGTTGTTTCTGCGGCTAGTATTGAAAGCCTTAGAAATAGAATGTTTAGTGGTAACACTACTAACCAAGCTAGCGAGTTTGATGTTTTTGTTTTGCAGGGTCTTGTACTGTACCAAACAATTCTCAATGAAGAATGACGTGAGGACTTGTTGAAATACTGGAGGGAGAATGGGAAGATATTTCTGACAATGTCATTGATGGCCCGATATGTGTTGAATATTCAAGCGTCATCAACAACGTCTAAAAGAGATTTCTCGGCAGTCAGATTTCAAATAGGAGAGCACAGACACTCATTAGCGGGAGATAACTTGGAGATTGCAGTATTATTCAGAGATTGGATACGAGCGGAGCAGAGAAGGTGCGTTCTACCGGAGATCAACGAAGAATAAGACTACAACTACAACAAAATCTTATCCGACGGAGGTGCAAGCGACGTCGACCAATTTGACCAACAAATTTCAATTCCAACCGAAGAACTACAAGACATTGTGAAGAAACTAGAACAAGTGTTTTTAAAATGGTAATTTTTTAATTACAATTTTACTATGTTATTTGCAACTTTCAACACTACAAAGTTACAATTTTGAAATTGTATTACAAAAAAAAAAATCATATTTCTATTAAATAATATAAGAGACACAAAAACAGTCTTGGGATATTTTTATTAAACTATCATGTTCAATTATTGAGTTGTTTATTTATATGTTATTTTCTTAATTTAAGTGCAAAAAAAACCCAAAACTCGACTCGCCCGACCCGATATCACGGTCCCTATTCGACGGATCGACATGGATTTGACATCGCAGAACCCGCCGCCCCGCCCGCTAGTTCCCTCCAGGTACCGGTCCCGCCATACCCCCCACCCCGCTCCATTGGAAAGTCATAGAAAATACTCTATTCGATTGATATGGTATTTTTAATTTTTACGTTCTAACTGTGGAAGCAATTATTAATATTTGTATTAGGGTAGATTGTCTACATCACGCCTCTTTAGTGCGACCTTTACGGATTTTACTAACACGGGATGCCTAGTGCACCAAAGTATCATTTTTAAGAAGTTGGTACTCTTTCTTTCCAAATTACCCTTATTTATATAAGTGAATTTTTACATAACCAAAAAATCATATTAAGTATGTACTACTACTTAATTAAGGGTTATTTAGTGAAACTATAATATTCCGTAAATTCAAAATAGGTGTGAATGTGTTAAATGAGTATTAATGTGAAATGTAAACATGTGAAATGTTATATGAATGAGTTTGGGTGGAAATAGTTATTTCGAAATCAAGATGAATAGTGAGGTGCATAAGATTCGATAGAATCGTCTAAGTTTACGGTAGGTCTGACTTTCAGACTGATTTCGTAATCCATTGAGAATTTGAGAAAACTTAAAATATAAACGTTTTAGATCTTTAAAATACCTTTCCAACTGTATATGGTGGAGGCCGAACAAAACTCTGTACAAAAATTTATGTATATTATAAAACACTATGCAGAAGCCGACACAACCACCTTCAATAGCCACGCGCCGCGCGTGGCGGCCAGTGCGATGGAGCTGAATCATGGGCTGGTCGCACAGAAATTCCCTCTATAAACTTTTGACCTACATGGGGTCCCGCGGTGGCCCTACGTCATGACCCCATCACGAATGGATCGGGTTTCGGATCAAAAGTAAAGATTTTCGCATTTTTCTTATATTTAAGTTTGGGGTTTATTTCCCTAATTACAAAATATCACCCTAAAATCATATAGAACAAGTCCCGATCCTCAAAAGCCATTCAAGGTAAGTTTAATGATTAATCTAGGTTGAATTAAAGTTTCTAATAACCTTCTAACGTGATTAAAACTTTCTAATCCATAAAACCTTGATTGAGATGTTATTGTTGGACGTGGAAACTCTAGCATTCGAATTCAAGGAGATTGAACATAAAAAAGGTAATTATTTCCCCTTCTAGTCATTAGTAGTTGTTAATTGATGGGAGATAAGTTAATGGATTTGATAAAGAGAATAATATGAACTATGGTAGGGTTTTGGATTGTTGACCTAGGATTATTATAATTTTATGGGTGATGAAGAATGGTGTTAATTACATCTAATCGATATTGTATAATTACCTAGAAGTAATAGAATGGGAATTGGGTGAAAACGGCATCATTAATGGAAGTTGTGGAGCGTTATGCCCACCAAGTGTTTGATAAAATGCCTCGATGGTCAAAACATGAGAATTGTTGCTAATGTTAATTCATTGACATGTATTGATATAGATTAAAGTTGAAAGGAAGTGATGAACGTTGTATTATGCTAAAGAACCAGAAGTTAAGGTATATGAGGCTAACTCTCTACGTTTGAAAATGTTAATGATTCTCCTTACGTCACGTTCCTTTACTACGTTACGAATTTCCTCAGAAATATAGTTAAGCTTAGTTCCTTGAATAGTTGCAGAAAATGTATTCTCTAGTTTCGTAATTCATTCATAACTTTCATTCTGAACGTTGTGAGCTCAATACGTAATCGATATAAACTTGTGTTTGATACCCATGAGTCTCAGTCTAGAATACTCAACACATTATAAACTAGTTAAAGCTTCAGTCCTCATAATCAGTTTCATGAATACATGTCTTAGCGAATCATTGCTCAGTATGTCAGTGTTGTATCTTTCAGCATGATTGTCAGTTCTTTTATGTGAATTTTTCAAGTTGAACACATGTATTTTGAGCCCAAGGCCACAGATGAATTTTGGGCCCAAGGCCACAAATATATTTGGGCCTGAGGCCACAGTATGTTTATGTATACTTGGGCTCGAGGTCATAGTTTTGTGCGCATATATTGGGCCTAAGGCCATAATTTATTATTTCAGTTAAACAAATGATTCTCCATTTCAGAACAAGAAGTATTCATATTATTTACTTCATTTTTTCACTTCAGTTATAAGTTATCAACAATCAGTTCAGTTTCAGTTGTTGACAGTCAATTTTGACCCGTTTTTCATATATTTATTGCAATTTTATGTGTTTTAGGACACCACATTCTAATCATCAATTTTTGCATTTTTTATCTTTTTATTTTAAATTTAAGCATTATGTTTTTGTTAATATTATATTTCTATTATTACACCGTCATTTATTTTAATAATATTTGCATAATTTTAAATAATTAATTGACATCCCGCTTTAATTTTAATTAGACATTAAACATTTGTCTAAATATTTTATTTTATTATTATTGCATCGGCATTTGCATTTTTATAATTTTGCATCTTTTTAAATAATTTTTCTTTTAAATAATTAACCCGCTTTGCATTTTGTCAAACCAGTCCAGTACGAGACCCAATCCGAATCATTCCAATCCAACACCATTTTTAATTTCATCCAAACACCCTCTTTTATTCCCCCCCCCCCCCTAAATTTCAAATACCACTTTTCATCTTCCCCCCCAAACCAAACCCAAACCCTAAACCTAATCCTATCCCTATATAATAAACATTACCCACTTTTAAAAAAGGGGGAAAACATAAGGGGGAGCCGCAACTTTTAAACCCATCAGCACATTTTTTTTTCCTTGACTTCAATATCAGCCGCATAGAGGCCCTCTTCCCTTAAAAAAAGGGAAAGATCAAAAGGGGCCCTCCCCTCTTCCTTCGTTCCCGTCGCCGCCGCCCTTCGCCGGAGCTCCAAGCTCCGGCGAACCCCCACTGACCAGCCCATTCCCTCACCCCATTTCCGGCGAATCCCCCTTTAAACACCCAACAGCCGCACAATACATCCCCTCTCTACACCTCCCCTCGACCTCCACACCTCCCGTCGCCGCCACTATTCCAGTCGACACTCTCACCACTGCTCACACACACACACATGCAACAGCAACCCACCATCTCCGGCGAACCCCTACTGTCACACCTCACTGCCCGCCCCTGTTCTGCGCCAACCACCGAGGCGTCGCTCGCGATAGCTGCCGACGCCGCTCGTTATCTTTTGTGTTGTTGAAACTTGCCGAGTTTGAATTCGCGACGACATTGATTTGTTTCTCTTCGTTGCTATTATACATATTGTGGTTTGTTGGGTGATTTGGAAATTTGTATCTCACGAGTTTTAAACTCCGCGACTTCGCTGTTTAATTTTTGGTTTCGTTGTTGGGTCATTTGACCGATTGAGTTTTGGTATTTGGCCGATGTTTGCAAAACTCCGGCCATGTTCGTCGGTTTTCTTCTGTTTTGTTGGGCTGATTTTGCACCATTTTAGTATTTTGGCCGGAGTTTAAGACTCCAGCGACGTTTTGAAAATTCTGGCGGACTGTTTCCATTTGTTCCGGCGAACTGTCCTGCTTCTACTATTTTCGATGATTTGTTGGTTGCTGCTGTTGTTGTTTGTTTCTACTTCCTGTTGTTCTCCGGACTGTTTTTTTTACAATTTTGCCTTCTAAATTATTTTTATTAAACTGATTTTTAAAGAACAGATACTACACTTGGTATTTTATTTTATTAAATTGATTTTGAACAAGATACTACACTTGGTATTTTACTGATTTTTGAACATGATACTACACTGGCCAAAAAAGGATTTATCCGTCGATCTGGAGGCCTCCATGGTAAGCGAGACGGAATATGTGGACGAGGAGGAAAGTGAAAAGATTAGACGAGAATGCATAGTATCGTTCACCGGGAGGTGAGTCGACCGTAGTCGAAGCGATATTGACTTCTCATGTCTTAGTATCATTGGCATAACACTAGCTGAGCCCACACTATATAAAATATATCTTTTACATATATATCCGTATATATATATATATATATATACATACGTTGTGTTTATTTGATAATTTATTTTATTATTTACTAATTTTTTACTAAGTGTCTTTTGCAGGTACCCGTAGGCGCACCCCAAAGTTAAATCATTCGCATAAAATAAAATAAAAGCGAAATATCGCTAAATTCTCTTCGTTTCATCTTTTTGTGATTATTTGCTTTCATTACTATCTTGTTGAATCTATATCTATTTTAAATATTTGTATGCTTAGTTTAAATATCTCTTGGTTGGTTTAATAATTAGAACACCTTTAGAATTGTAAATTGCATATTAGCACAATAATATTAAGCCTAAGTTTGAACGGATAACCGCAAGTTAGCGGATTTTAAAGGATGTCTAACCCCTTCCCTTTAGGATAATAAAGAACCCTTACCTAGAATTTCACAGACCTTTAAAAATGGAGATCATTCGTAGTATTTTATGCTACTTTTTTAGTGTCCTAATTCACTATAATAATTAGGTGGCGACTCCTTAAATAAATTTAGGAATCAACCATACGCAGTATCCCGTTTTCGACTACGGTTAAAATGGGGTGTTACAGCATGACGACTCCACTGGGGATGACTAGGTTCTTAACCATAATAGACTTAGATTAATTATTGTGCTTTATTTTTTCTTTATTTGCTTAAATTGCTTCTTTTGTGTTTTATACTTATTTATTTTTTATTTTTATCTTTTGCCTAAACTGTTATTCTTTACATATGAATATTTGCATGTTGTCTTAATTGCTATATGTTAATGCTTTTCCTAAACTGTCATTCCGTTCATATTTCTTCCCTTACGGAAAATTAACATTATCACACACTACACGCGAGGTGTGCTTTGCACACCCGCAAATTTCTTTCAAATATCCAAATTTAGGAGAGTTGGCATTTTACGCGGAGAATCCGGTCCAACTGGTGGCCGCGTAGCCTTCTCACTCGAGTAGTCCGCTCGGGAACCATTGCGTCTAGTAAGCCAAATCTTATCAAAATTAGGATAGAGCTATACCGCCCTCTTTATTTCAAGTCATACATGCATAAACCTTAGGTGGGTTGATCCCTGGTATCGACACCACAATTAGGAAAACATCAAAACTTGTCGGCGGGTTTCGCAACCCAACAACCAACCAGCATACTATGTGTAGCGTGACAATGATAGACAAATCCAAGCTTAAACATGACATGCCGAAATTGGAAAAAGTGCACCGTCATTTGGTCGCCATTTCCAACAAAACATTGTAATTTAACAACTTGGACCTATCTATCATAATCCCGCATATTTGGCGTTTAGGTCCACCTCTGGCATAAAAGAGGTCTCAAACATGCTAGGACGCGCATTTGATATTTATATAGTCTGCTTGCTATTGTAATGTTTGTTGCTTTCAGCTATGTGCACTTTACTACATTATTTTGCTACTTCAACTTTGTGTATTCGCTTAGTATTAATTACGAGCTATACTAGCTTGGTTTTATGGGGCTGTGTTATTCCTTGCATTATCAGCGCGATACGCGAAAAGCCCATATCTCAAACAACGATTTTCTCAAATTTTGTCACACTTCGGAACTACGTGTGACCTGATTCCCGCGGCGGGATACGTAGGCGGCCATTTCGGCCTCGGTCCCACCTTTTAAAAAAATCCTAATTTTTCATCTCTTAAGAATCTCTTTATTCTCCGTCACTGGCGAACTATGGCTTAAACCGGTTCCTTTGGCAAAATGCATAGGCGGCCATATCAGCTTTGGTCCCATCTTTTAAAAAAAAAAATCGAAGTCTAATCGACAAACCTAACTTCAACAGGGCTATGCTCCTAGACTATGTATCTACTTGATCTCTATGGCGAGATACGTAGGTGGCCACATCAGACTCAGTCCAACTCTTTCTAAAAATCTTTGGCCCTTACTTTACCGGTTACAAAGCACACTCCATCCAATATCTGCGATAGGATAGTTAGGTATTCCATATCGAATTCGGTCTCGTCCATTCGGCATCCGCTTATGCCAAAACTGGGGCTGCTATTAAAAAAAAACTTCACTGCAAGAAGAGGCAGTCAGTACCTGATAACATATTATCGACTACACTCTCGTAGCCAAATACTTAAAGCCAGGCGACAGTTACAAGTCCGAATAGATCGGGCATGCGAGTGGTCAGATTTAAAGCTGCAAAGTCCGCACAAATCAGCAGCCCATTTCAAATCTCACAAATTTTCTTTTGAGTACAGATAACAGGGGCTGGAAAGTTGGCAACGTTGAAGGGGATTTTCGCATAGCAGCTCGGCTCACAGGGCCACATTCTTATCCTCATTCATTCGTTTTTGCATATCTATATATCCATGCACTAATTACTGCGTCTATATTTGATTTTGTAGGAAGTTTCGCATAGCAGCTCAGCCCGCAAAGCCACAATCGCACGCATCTATCAAGGCGTCATTTGGCTCACAGGGCCACTCTCATCCTTATTTCTCAATCACTTTACGACTCTAATTATTTTTATTCAGTTTATATTCTGCAGGTAATTTCATCATAGTGGCCTGGCCCACCGGGTTGAAATCATCCTATTACGTCCACACAATGACGTCCCCTATTACGACTATCAATGACGTCCTTTATTACGTCTATTCAAAGACGTTCATCTTATTGCGTCCATACAACGCCGCTTCTCTTATTACGTCTATTCAAGGACGTTCATCTTTTCCACATAATGACGTCCTCTTATTACGTCTATCAACGACGTCTTCTTATTATGGCTGCACAACAATGTTTCTCTTATTACATCTATTCAACGACATCCATCTTATTACGTCCACATAATGACGTCCTCTTATTACGTCTATCAACGACGTCTTCTTATTATGGCTGCACAACGACGTTAGCTCAATTACGTCTATCAACGACGCCATTTTATTATGCATGTGCAATGGCCTTATCTACATTTCGTCTATGCAACGACGACCCCTATATCGCGTTCGCTCAACGACGCCATCTTATTATGCCTATGCAATGGCCTTATCTACATTTCGTCTATATAATGACAACCCATATATCGCGTCCACACAACGACGTCATATCAATGCCTGAGCACCGACATCATCTAAATCACGCCTGAGCACCGATGTTATTTAAACGCCTGAGCACCGGCGTCATCTGCATCAATGCCTGAGCACCGGCATCATCTGCATCAATGTCTGAGTACCGGCATCATCTAAATCACGCCTGAGCACCGGCGTTATTTAATTCAACGCCTGAGCACCGGCGTCATCTGCATCAATGCCTGAGCACCGACATCATCTAAATCATGCCTGAGCACCGGCATTATTTAAGTCAACGCCTGAGCACCGGCGTTATCTGCATCAATGTCTGAGCACCGGCATCATCTAAATCATGTCTGAGCACCGACGTTATTTAAGTCAAACGCTGAACGCGTCGTATCATCGATGCTCGAGCACGGCGATCATCTGCGTGATGTCTGAGCACCGACATTATCTAAATCGCGTCTGAGCACCGACGTTATTTAAGTCAAATGCCTGAGCACCGGCGTCATCTGCATCAATGCCTGAGCACCGGCATCATTTGCATCAATGCCTGAGCATCGGTATCATCTGCATCAATCACTTAAGTCAACGCTTGAGCACCAGCGTCATCCGCATCACGTCTGAGCACCGGTGTCATCTTCATCACAATACGACCATAAAACGATGCTATTTGCATTACGTCCAGAAACGACGTTATCTCATTAGCCAATGCAACGACTTCAGCACATAATGTCTACGCAAGACGATATTCCTACTCACAGAATCACATTTCTTATATTCATGTTTTATCATATTTTATCGTTTTAACAATTATGCACTAATTTTTCTTAAGTTTTAGCCTACAGGTTCCTCAATTCACAGGAGCAGTTGCAACACGTCTGTGCAAGGACAACATCTCGGCATTCAACATGTCTGTACGAGGATGACATCTCGATATTTGCAGCATCCAACATATCACACAGGGACCACATCTCTACCCGGAGAATTGCATTTTCTCATATAGTCATGCTTTATCATTTTTCTGTCTTAACAGTCATGCACTAATCTTTCTAAGCTTTAGCCTGCAGGAGCCTTAATTTACAGGAGCATGAGCACAACGGGGAACCATCTCTTATGGCAAACTGAAGCAATTTGTACCTCGAACGTTGATTCGCTCTCCTCCAGCATCCCGCGACACAATACCCAGTGTCATCATAATTCGACACTGGGACAAAATTTTGAATCCACATCCGCCCTGCCTTAATTTTCCAAAGATCGCGACCTGATACGATGTCATCATAATTAGACACTGGGACAAAATTTTGAATCCGCATCCGCCCTGCCTTAATTTTCTAGCATCCCGCGACACAATACCCAGTGTCATTATAATTCGACACTGCGACAAAATTTTGAATCCGCATCCGTCTTGCCTTAATTTTCCAGCATCACAACAACCCAGTGTCATCATAATTCGACACTGGGACATATTTCTGAATCGGTATTCGTCCGGCCATAATTTTAGCATCGCAACAACCCAGTGTCATCATAACTCGACACTGGGACATTTTTTATATCTGCGTCAGCTTTACTTTTTGCTTTAGCATCGCAATAATCCAGTGTCATCATAATTCGACACTGGGACATTTTTAAGTCTGCGCCAGCTTTGCTTTTTTACTTTAGCATCGCAACAATCCAGTGTCATCATAATTCGACATTGGGACATTTTTTTTTAAAATCTGCGTCAGCTTTACTTTTTACTTAGCATCGCAACAACCCAGTGTCCTCATAATTCGACACTGGGACATTTTTAAATCTATGTCAGCTTTGCTTTTTATTTTCGCATCACAACGACCCAGTGTCATCATAATTCGACACTGAGACAATTTTTAGTCTGCATCAGCCTCACTTTTGAGTTCTAGTTTATAAAACAAGACAAAATTGGCTATGAGTCAACATCTTTGTCCGAAGACTCTTCCATCATCTCCGTACAAAGTGGGACATGCTGTTGACAATCAATTTTGACCCGTTTTTCATATATTTATTGCAATTTTATGTGTTTTAGGACACCACATTCTAATCATCAATTTTTGCATTTTTTATCTTTTTATTTTAAATTTAAGCATTATGTCTTTGTTAATATTATGTTTCTATTATTATTACACCGTCATTTATTTTAATAATATTTGCATCTTTTTAAATAATTAATTGACATCCCGCTTTAATTTTAATTAGACAATAAACATTTGTCTAAATATTATATTTTATTATTATTGCATCGGCATTTGCATTTTTATAATTTTGCATCTTTTTAAATAATTGTTCTTTTAAATAATTAACCCGCTTTGCATTTTGTCAAACCAGTCCAGTACGAGACCCAATCCGAATCATTCCAATCTAAAACCATTTTTAATTTCATCCAAACACCCTCTTTTATTCCCCTCCCCCATTTTTAAATTTCAAATACCACTTTTCATCTTTCCCCCCCAAACCAAACCCAAACCCTAAACCTAATCCTATCCCTATATAATAAACATTACCCACTTTAAAAAAAAGGGGAAAACATAAGGGGGCAGCCGCAACTTTTAAACCCATCAGCACATTTTTTTTTCTTGACTTCAATATCAGCCGCATAGAGGCCCTCTTCCCTTAAAAAAAGGGAAAGATCAAAAGGGGCCCTCCCCTCTCCCTTCGTTCCCGTCGCCGCCGCCCTTCGCCGGAGCTCCAAGCTTCGGCGAACCCCCACTGACCAGCCCATTCCCTCACCCCATTTCCGGCGAACCCCCCTTTAAACACCCAGCAGCCGCACAATACATCCCCTCTCTACACCTCCCGCCGACCTCCACACCTCCCGTCGCCGCCACTATTCCAGTCGACACCCTCACCACTGCTCACACACACACACACGCAACAGCAACCCACCATCTCCGCCGAACCCCTACCGTCACACTCACCGCGGCCGCTCGCGCCAAACCACCGAGGCGTCGCTCGATAGCCGTTGAAACGTCGCCGCTTCGTTATCTTTTGTGTTGTTGAAACTTGCGGAGTTTGAATTCCAGCGACATTGATTTGTTTCTCTTTCGTTGTTATTATACATATTGTGGTTTGGTTGGGTGATTTGGAAATTTTGTATCTCATGGAGTTTTAAACTCGTGACCCTATTAGTTTAATTTTTGGTTTATGTTGTTGGTTGTCGGACTGATTTCTGGAGTTTTGGTATTTGGCCGAAGTTTGCAAAACTCCGGCCATGTTCTTCGGTTTGCTTCTGTTTTGTTGGGCTGATTTTGCACCATTTTAGTATTTTGGCCGGAGTTTGAAGACTTCGGCGACGTTTTGAAAATTCCGCGAATTTGTTTCCATTTGTTCGTGACATCGCTTCTACTATTTTCGATGATTTGTTGGCTGCTGTTGTTGTTGTTTGTTTCTACTTCCTGTTGTTCTCCGGACTATTTTTTTACAATTTTGCCTTCTAAATTATTTTTATTAAACTGATTTTTAAAGAACAGATACTACACTTGGTATTTTATTTTATTAAATTGATTTTGAACAAGATACTACACTTGGTATTTTACTGGTTTTTGAACATGATACTACATTGGCCAAAGAAGGATTTATCCGTCGATCTGGAGGCCTCCATGGTAAGCGAGACGGAATATGTGAACGAGGAGGAAAGTGAAAAGATTAGACGAGAATGCATAGTATCGTTCACCGGGAGGTGAGTCGACCGTAGCCGAAGCGATATTGGCTTCTCATGTCTTAGTATCCTTGGCATAATACTAGCTGAGCCCACACTATATAAAATATATCTTTTACATATATATCTGTATATATATATATATACATACGTTGTGTTTATTTGATAATTTATTTTATTATTTACTAATTTTTTTACTAAGTGTCTTTTGCAGGTATCCGGAGGCGCACCCCAAAGTTAAAGCATTCGCATAAAATAAAATAAAAGCGAAATATCGCTAAATTATCTTCGTGTCATCTTTTTATGATTATTTGCTTTCATTACTATCTTGTTGAATCTATATCTATTTTAAATATTTGTATGCTTAGTTTAAATATCTCTTGGTTGGTTTAATAATTAGAACACCTTTAGAATTGTAAATTGCATATTAGCACAATAATATTAAGCCTAAGTTTGAACGGATAACCGCAAGTTAGCGGATCTTAAAGGATGCCTAACCCCTTCCCTTTAGGATAATAAAAAAACCTTACCTAGAATTTCACATAGTTTCACAGACCTTTAAAAATGGAGATCATTCGTAGTATTTTATGCTACATTTTTAGTGTCCTAATTCACTATAATAACTAGGTGGCGACTCCTTAAATAAATTTAGGAATCAACCACACGCAGTATCC
This sequence comes from Przewalskia tangutica, assembly GCA_029844215.1. Taxonomy (NCBI): domain Eukaryota; kingdom Viridiplantae; phylum Streptophyta; class Magnoliopsida; order Solanales; family Solanaceae; genus Przewalskia; species Przewalskia tangutica. The sequence goes on along the minus strand of CM056718.1, from coordinate 119,461,597 downwards.
CATTTTCGACTACGGTTAAAATGGGGTGTTACATCAATTTTCGAAAGATGATAAAAAAATTAAACAAACATGATTTGGGTTGCCCTTTCCCGAGCACCCCATATCTGTTTATTCTTTCAGTTGGTTTTACATACTAGTACAATTTAAATATACTAAAGTCCCTTTACCCGGGGCCTGCATCTCGCGATACAGGTAATGATTTACAGATTGACGACTCAGCTCGCTAGGTTCCAATATCAGCTGATTTGGTGAGCCCCAGTCTTTCCGGGTGTTATATTATTTACAATCATTAGCTATTTCAGACAGTTAGGTATGATGGAGGTCTTATCCTGGTAACAGTCAGTACTTCATTATTCTTAGAGGCTTCATAGAATAGAACAACAATCAGTCAATACTTAGCAGGCATGTGTGTTAGCCATATCGACTACATTCATATACTTTAGACTTATTTTGTATATATGATTTATCAGTTAGACTTTTTAGTATCTCAACATGTTTATCAGTTATATTCTGCATTTAGTATACCACATATTGATTCAACCAGCCAGTTGGTTCGCTCGGTCACATAAAGTCAGACACAGAGTGTTGTGTTAGGCCTAGGCCATGGTTCGAGGTGTGACAAAGTTTGGTATTAGAGTACTAGATTCAAGTGTCCTAGGGAGTCTATGAAGTCGTGTCTAGTAGAGTTCTACTTATGGGTGTGAATCATGCCATACTTATAATTGGGAGGCTACAAGATATTTGGGGAAAGTTATCATTGTTTCTTCTCTAGATCGTGCCATGAAACTTAGAGAAATAAGTAACTTTCTATTCTTATCAAATTTTGGATGTATCGAACGTGCAAGTGACAAGAATTCACAGTCCAAATGATGGTGATTACCCATTGAGTTATAATTGTGGAGTGTATGTTGTTAATGTTACACCCCATAGTTCCAGAGTATGTATATGAGGACGTATGTACGAGAATACGACATAAAAATTGGAAAGGAAGAAAGATGTGATTTTTTCGACGGAAACGTTTCCGGATTTTGTGAAGGAAAAAGGTTCGTTAATGGGAATTGGATTCCCAGATTTGGTATTCGGACTTTTTGGAATATTTGAGAATTATGGAAATTTTATTTTCCGGAATTGGTCATGTGGGGCCCACGGGAGGAATTTACGGGTTGTGGGACCCACTTTATTTTCGAGATTTCGGCATTACGGATATTTATTTTCGGGAGATGAAATATTTTTGGACGAGTAGGGGGGCGACACATGTCACCCCCATGTGTCCATGATTGGCCGATTGGTGGGACATGTGGGACGTTTTTTTGGTGGACAAGTGGCAAGCCACTTGTCCCATTTTTGTGGTGGACACATGTATCATTGTTGTGGTGGACACTTGGTTGGAGGACTCCACTCCCACATGGACCAAATCCTCACCATACACTTTCTTTGATCCTAGCCATTTATTTCTCTATAAATACTCCCCTTGTTGCAAGACTTTATTCATCCCTCACTTGAAATATTTTTCCAAGGCAAAAATTCCCCTCCCTCCCTTTGAGGTTCTCGTCCAACACCCCCCCCCTCTTGTGAAAGAATTTCTTCAAGTATTGTTGTTATTCCAAATACCTTAGCCTAAAATCCCTTGTAGTATTCCAAAGTTATCTTTATACTAAGAGCCCGAAAACACTACTTTATTCCAATAGTCGCAAAAATGAAACCCTAGGAAAATCTTCATAGTTGGTTGAAGTGTTTAAAAGAAGTTGTTAGAAACTTCTAAGGGTTGCTTGGAGCGGTTTGGAGCGTACAGAATAGGAGCTAAACGTTGCTCAGGATCGACTTATAAAACTTGGATAATTTTGGGCTTATTGAGGTAATGTTCTTTATCCCCCTATTGTAATTGGAGATTACATGTTGTAGTAATGTATAGTTGAGTATACTATATATAGAATGAATATTGATAAGAATTGAACTGTATTTACATTGAATTTGTATTCTGATGACTTGTAGTATTATTGTAGGGCAGAATTGTACACGTCCGGTTTAACGTGTAATCCCCTGGGAGTTGTTGGCCTGGTAGCGGGCCTTGTTAGTGGAGGTTATTTATGTGGTTTCGGGGGAGGTCTGCGAATTTTCCGTAGAATATGGAACCTTGTACTTAGAAATATTCTACGAAGGGATCTAGAAGTTAATAAACGTTTTATGGCCATTATAGGTTGAAGTACTACGAGTAGCGTATTCTACTTGAAGGGTGGAAAAGGCTAGCAGGGTTATAGTACTTTGGAGCTTTTTGCTAATTATCGATAATCGTCGCGAGGTATGTGAACCTCTTCCTATCCTTTCTAGCATGATTGTTGTGAAATATATATAGTGCGGTAGACGCACGTGTGTTTAAAGGAATTTGATTTTCCTTTTGTGTCCTTGACTAGATTCCAAAGTTAAGTGACTTGTTATGAAATATTAAGGACTTGAATTATGTAAAAAAAAAGTTGTAAAACCTCATTCATGAGTAATGGGTGTGTGGTCTTTTAAAATAAAGTTATCTTGATTTCGAAAATGAGAATAGTTGTCCTTGGTTGGTTTAAAACATAAAGTGTTATAATAGCTTTATGAGAAGTTATTTATAACGACTTTATGAAAGCAAAAGAATGGTTTTATCATTGGATTTAAAATGATAACTTGACATTTTAAAAGTTGGAGGTTGGTTTCCTTAAAAGATATGATTTAAAGATTAAGAGACTGATCACTTGACTTATAAACAACTTGATTTTGGGAAAGGAGAAGTAACTTGATTTAAAGGTATAGGTTACTTGTTTTTAAAAGAGTAAGACACTTGGTTTAAAAAGTATATTGCTACTTGACTTTAAAAAGGAAAAAGTGTCTTTGTTTTAAAGGAAGGCATGATTTTGTCTTAAAATGGTTTATAAAGGAAGGCATGCTTTTGTCTTAAGATTGGTTTAAAAAGAAGGTATGGAAATTGTTTTGATTTACTTAAAGATAGTTACTCTATTTTGATACTACGGGTATCGTGTGACTTTTGTGTGGGTAACTTGACTATGTTGGCTTGTGATAGCCTTGTAATACTTTCTTGTTGGTTTGATAAGTAAACATGTTATGATGCTACGTGTGTTAGTGTCTTGTGACGTTTGTGTAAGGGGGTTTTCTTATTGTGCTTACGTTGTTTAACGATAAGCAGTTATGCTGGTATTATATCACTTACCCCCCTGACTTGTTATGCCGAGGGTTAGCCGCCCCCGATGCGATAAATACCTCATGCGGGTCCATGAGACCTATGCGGAGCTGCGGGAGTTCCAGGATGATCACTCCGGGTGTATTACGCCGATGCGAGGAATACCTCATGCGGTCCAGGTGACTATGCGAACTTCGGGAGTCCAGGTTGATGCCGAGGGTTAGCTACCCCCGATGCGAGGAATACCTCATGCGGACCTATGTGGTCTATGCGGACTGCGGGAGTTCCAGGATTAGGCTCGCATAATGATAATATGGGCGATTGGCCTTGCTTCGATCATTAGCGGCCTAGAAAAGACCAGTTACGTTATATCTATTTTGCTCTTATTTATGCTGTGGCACTATGTGCGGTTAAAAATTGGTTGTTAAATGCGTATTTGTGAACCGTTTTAAAATGTTATGATTTTATTTCAAGATTTTCTGATTTCACATACTTAGTACTGTTATCGACCTCCTTGAAGTGCGTTCACGCCGCAGTAGAGGTACACGCGATTGTTGATCCTCGCTCATAGGATCACAGTTCAGCGTTTTGGGAAGCTCCGTTTCTCCGGAGGCTTATCTTTTGGTATTATTCCCTGAGATTGTAGGTACTTGTACATTCAGGGGTATGGCGGCCTGTCGTCATAGTTGTTATAAAAATTCTTAAGTGCGTAGTATTGTTGTGGGCAGGGTTTGTAAAGGATGTAACTGTTCAAGTTTTTATTTATATATACAGAAAGGTAACCGTTTTGGTTAGTCTGTTTTCTTATTTCACTGTTTATCTTTTATGAGTTTTTATTTCCGCTGATTTTCTCTGATGTTGTATCACTAGGGTGCCCGGGGTAAGGCACCAGTCGCGGGCCCGAGGTCGGGTCGTGACAGTTAACATATGAGACTTGAAGTGATATTAAAAGTTGGACAAATTGCATAGTTACCATAAACTAGGGCATAACCCTTATCAAAAAGTACAAAAGCAGGTACCATGTTTTACAACTATCAGTTTAACTCAGTTACCAGTTATGCAGTCTTTCAGTTAGCAAGGCTATGGTTATTTAGTATGCCAGTAATATGTTATTTAGTTATCAGATTTTCAATTTTCAGCGTTTCCAGATTCTTGTGACTTGTGAGTATATATAGTGATGTCATTGGGTGTTGAAATAACGTGCAGTGACTATAGTGAAATCTTAGTATGTTCTAAGTCTGTGTTAAGCCCAAGACTCGCCGAATGGTGCAGAAAGTAAATTATCAGATAGTTATACACTCTGAAGGACAAGTTGGTGGACGATAGTATATACATATGTTCTATACCTCACAGAATAATTTTATTCTTGATTTTTGGATTTGGAGCCACATGTATGATGATAGATCAGATGTCAGACCCCATCAGATAACATGTTAAGAATTTAGCTACAACGAGCATATAAATTGATCACTATAGTTTTAAACAGAAAAGAGCTTAAGAAAAAAATTGAATATGAGTCAAGACGTGCGATATTATAAAGTATATGTTTTAATACGACTTATGTACATGGCTAAGGGGATATGATGTACAAAATGAGAACAAAGGAAAGAAGATTGTAAAATTTAGGGAATAATTTTAATTGTTCAAGTTTATTCAAATTAGAACTAGAAAGTACTACGTTAGTAAGTTACTACAAGAAACAGATATAACTATGAGCTAAAAGATATGACAGTTCCCTCTTAGGTTATATGATTAAGTGTTTACCCATGATGTGTATAGTCTGATATGATTTTGAAGTTTATAGAAAATTTGGGGTTAGTTGTTCCAATTTTTCATTTAATACGGATGAAATTTTCCCAAGTGTGATTCATGTCTATAGTTAATAAAAAAAAAAATACGACCATAGAATAGCGTCGGATGATGATGGAGTTAGAAATCACCTCACATTTCACTTTAGTATTCAAAGAAGAATAAGAGAACATGATGCTAGCTGGTGGTTAACAAAAGAATAGTAAGTAAGTTCTGAGTAGATACAATGCATTAGCAATTTCAGCAGAGTTAGTAGAGGTAAATTTGATTTCCTTGGTCAGATGAGCACTAGTAAGTGGATGACAGTTTGAATAAATCTGAATGTGTGTTGGAACCCAAGGATTTAAGTTAAATTTGAGGTATAGTGATTAGTGGAAGAAGAAATTAGCTAGTCGTAAGAGAGCAAATTATAAAAGAACAGCTTAAGAGTTATCGAAAAGGGGTTTCCCTATGATTGATAGTGTGAGTAGAGTTAAGTCATTAAGATTACGTATGCTAGTTGCGAATACATTAGCTTTTCGTTTATGTAAGTAATTCAGTTTTTCCTAGTAAGAAATATTGCTTAGAAGTGAGTTAAAAGATGAGTCATCAGTGATGTAAAGTGCAAGGAATTGCAGAAGCTAAGAAAAATTATTCTGATCCCAAGAAAGAGAAGGATTCTCAAGTATAAGACCTTAACTTTTGGTCTAAGGGAGAGATATGTAAGTCGTCAGTAATTCTTATTGGACATTCCAAACCCAAATAGTTAGCATGGAATATGAAGAAACTCGGTTCAGTAATGAGGACAAAATGATATAATAGCTACAAAGATTGTGCCTAGCGTGTGTAAGAAATATGATGTGAGTAGAATGATCCTCGAGCTTAGTTATTATTGGTAAAGCGATCACAAAAAAAATTATAAGATCATACCCGAATATGTGTCACAAGGGTGGTTCCATTAATTGCACGATACTTTAATTTTTAGGGTGCTGATCAGAGACCTAGCGTATAATAGTACTAGCGGTAGTTCAGGTAACCTCTTAGAAAGAAATCATGTACGAGGAGATTAGCTTATGTTGAGGTAGCCATGAGAATCATAACGAGAGAAGTTCATTGTATGGAAACCTAGGAGTCTGACTCTTGGACTCTGATGGTGGCGTTGTTATTCAGAGTAGGGTTGAATCCTCCTTAGTAGCCTAAGTGAATGAGAGACAATTTGGTGATCCATATTTATTATAGCTGGAAGAGGGGATTCACAAACACAAGATAATGACTTTTGAATAAGGGGAAGATGTTGGTACTTTGAGGTACAGAGACAGACTACGCATTCCAGACATAGATGGGATTAGAGAGGTTATGTCCCAAACTTATAATTCCAAATATTTCATTCACACAGGTTCCACAAAGATGTATCATGATCTTAAAGAGCTTTATTGGTTGAATGACATGAAAAAAAAACACGTAGCAGATGATGTGGCTAAGTGTCCGTATTGTCAACAAAAGTCGAACACTAGAGGTCTGATGGTTTGGCTCAGAACATATACATTTCCATTTGAAAATGAGAGATGATTAACATAGACTTTATAACAGGTTAACATCACTCATTTCGAAAGCATGCCTGAATTTGGGTGTTTGTAGACCAACTTACCGAGTCAACGCACTTTTTGCCTGTGAAAATCACCAATTAAGCAGAAGATTATGTCAAGTTATATACTTAGGAAATTATCAAATTTCATGGAACTCCAGTGTCTATTGTTTCAGATCAAGGTGTCCAATTCACAACAAACTTTTAGAAGTCCTTTAAAAAAGGATTAGGTACCAAGATAAGTCTCAGTGCCATTTGTCATCCTTACACAAATTGTCAGGAAGGGCACACTATCCAGACGCTCGAATATATGTTGCCAGCTTGTGTCATAGATCCTATTGAGTTTGGGTAAAGTTATAGATATCATGCTAGTATCAAGATAGCACCATTTAAAGCCTTGTATGGGCGAAGGGGTAAATCACATATTGATTGATTTGAAGTGAGCAAAACAGAATTGCTAAAGTCAGACTTGATCCATCATGCTATGAAAAAAGTTAACTTGAGTCATGACCATTTGAAAATGACTAAGATTCATCTGAAGTCCTATATGTATGTGCGATAGAGAAATTTAGAGTTTTATGTTTGTCACGATCCAAATCGGAAGGTCAAGACGGGCACCCGGACCTTCCTTGTCGAGTACCACTAATCATTATTAATCACTGACCACAGGGGCCGATGTAAAATCTTAACCAGAAAGTCCAACTTATATATACCAAGACCGACAAGGCCATAAGGCCATATTCGACTGCTACACACAGGACACTGTCTACAAGCCTCTAACAGAATACGTAACATCATAAGGTCGGGACCCCCGCCATACCCATATATATATATATATACAAGAATATACTGTACCGAGATTGGATCGACACTTTGAAACAAGGGGAGTGCTCCAATATCTGTTGTGTTAGCAACCTACTATTGCGGATAGTCTCCTTGCCTATGTGAACTTGCGGGCATAAAGGGCCGTCAGTACAACTGATGTACCGAATATGTCAGGCGTGAATAATAGCATAATAAGGATATAACACTAAACTAAAATACAAACAACCGACTAAAATAGCCGACATAGACAGTCGGTGGCAACAACCGATAGAAACAGTTGACCAGTAATGCATGCCGCTGAGGGCCCTAATATGCCTAAATATCATGCACAATGCAACTGCGGTATACATATATATTGGCCTCATCGGGCATCTTCCTTCCCATAACAGCCTATGTGGGCATCATATCATTTCGGCCTCTATGGGCATCATCATTATCATATTGGCCTCATTGGGCATCTTCCTTTTCGTGATAGTCTGTACCAGCTGCAGGTGGTGTGCGTATGTAACGCCATTGCCTTTTCCCTATCCCCTACATATATATAATTCATACCATATAGTAGTGTATATAACACATGTGGGTACATAATAATACATGAATATAATGCATGAATGATAATAAAACATTCTGAACTTATCGGGTAACATAATATCCTTGTACCTTCGGCTAACACTGGGAATATTGACATCTTTCCAATATACCTCAATAAGAATTTAGGGACATATGTAGACATGTTTTTAACATAGGAATCTTTTGAGAGTATAATAGTTTATGGGACATTACCATGGTTACGTTTTGTTACATAGAACATGCCAAAAGAAAAAAGAATTTGCCTTAACATACCCTTGAACCGACCCTTCACAATGGCGATAAAATCAACCTTCTTTACCAGTTTTTTTTCCGGGTAAATGAAACTGTTATTACTAAAAAGAAACCGGGAGCTACAATCGATCATTGAGGGTTCTCAATCCTCAACGTAACACAATGCAAGAAAAGAAGGGGGGATGGGGCGTTCAATCAAAGGTGACGTTACAAGAGGGAATAAAATCATAAAGGACTCTATAAATTGTTGTTCTAACTTTTGCAATAACGTCATCCACCGTTAAGCTAGTGCCCTCAAATAGTAATGCATTTCTTGTTCTCCAAATCTCGTACACCACTGTACAAAAAGCAAGTAGGATGGCTTTGGATCGGATGCCTGTCCCGCGGTACTCTTTCTTGATCCACTTGAGTGCACTTTCAATTGTATTCATTTCTCTTCTAATTCCCAACCATTCTCTAGTAAGCTTCCAAATCTTGTGAGTGTAGGGGCAAGAAAAGAAGAGGTGATCCCCTGTTTCATTAGCACACTTGCAAAACCCGCAAGTCTTATCCTCCAAGTTGAGATAGGGGATAGTGTCTTTGGTGGCAAGGCGTTTCCTGCAAGTGAGCCATACCGTGAACGAGAATTTGGGAGGAATTAAGTCTTTCCAAATTTAGGACATCCAAAGCTTACGCTCTCGAGGGGTGCGCAAAACCTCATAAACAAGACCGAAATCAAGTCTTCCATTGGTGCAACACTTCTCCAAGCCAACAATTGTATTTCCTTGATTACCAAAGAAGTTTTTAAATGTATCTCGAATGCCACAAAGTTTCTTGAATAAAGGTGAATCCCTAGCACGTACCTCATAGTCCCAAATAGATTGGCCTCTCAAGTAGTAGCTATTAATCCATTGAACCCATAAGGAATCCGCATTAGTGTGAATTAGCCAGATGGTCCGGGAGAGTAAGGCATGATTCCACACTTTGATGTTCATAAGACCCAAGCCTCCTTCAGACTGAGGCACACAAATCTCATCCCAGGCGACTCTCGGTGGCTTACCACCCCATAAGAACTGGATGCAAGCTGAGTGTACCTTGTTGAGAACCGAAGAGTGTATAGGAAGTGCCCGAAACCAAAAGCTCTCGACACTCTGAATAACCGATTTGATTAGTTCCAGTTTCCCCGCATATGAAAGTGAATGGTGTCTCTATTTCTGAATGTACCCCGAGATTGCACTAGTGAATGGAGTAAACTGATCCACCTAAGTACCGCACGGAAAAAATCTCCTCACGAGAAACCAACTCTAGCCAAGATCATGTCTCGAATTGTACCTTGCACTCCTGCTAAGTAGATAGAAGACTTAGAAGGATTTAGCGAGAGGCCAGAAACCGCCTCTAACTCTTCAAGACACTCCATAAGAACACCAACAGAAGCTACATCCCCTTTGGCAAAGAGCATGAGATCATCCGCAAAGGCAAGGTGAGTGATGCCTAACCTTTTACACTTAGGATGGTAAGAAAAAAATCTAGCCAAAGTCCTTAGCTTAAGCAGTCTTGAAAGGTATTCAATGCAAAGGATAAAAAGTATAGTAGACATAGGATTACCTTGCCTTAAGCCACGTTTTCCCGCAAAATAGCCATGTATCTCTCCATTGATGGAAAGATAGAAAGAGGTAGAACTAACACACTTCATAATCCATCTAACAAATCTATCTGGAAACTTGAGACCTCTTAGCACTGATTCAAGGAAACTCCAAAAGACCGTATCAAATGATTTCTGTAGATCCACCATAAGTATGCACCTTGGGGAAGCTCTAGTTCTATTAAAACCTCTCACAAGTTCTTGAGCAATAAAGACATTATCCACCATGTTCATTTCTTTCACAAAAGCTCCTTGGCACTTATCGACAAGTGTAGGAAGAAACATTGTCATCCGGTTAGCTAAAATCTTTGTTATGATCTTGTAGACCACATTAGTCAATCCGATAGGCCTAAAGTCACTTACCTTGGGGTCCCGATCAGTTTTGGGCAGTGGGTAAGTATGGTATGATTCACTTGCTTCAATAGGACTCCAGATGAGAAGACATCTTGTATACTCCTCACTACATCATGTCCCACATCGTTCCATCTTTTCTTGAAGAAGGCGACTGAAAATCCATCCGGGCCAGGTGCTTTGTCATTGCCAATATCGGAGAGAGCATCCCAAACCTCATTCGGGGAGATAGGATGCATTAGGAATAGACCATCATTCTCCCCTAGCTTCGGACCACAATCAAGTACCACGGGATCAATGTCGGTTGAGGGCTGAGATGATCCTAGAAGATCATTATAAAAATCAACAAGCATTTCTTTTACTTCCCCGGAAGAGGTTGTGGTAGTTCCGTTGTCATTAACAAGATAGTTTATTGAATTCTTAACATTACTCCTCTTGATCAAGTTGTGAAAGTATTTAGAGCACCTATCACTCTCAATCAAGTGTTTTTGTCTCGATTTTTGTCTTATGAAATGTATCTCGGATTCAAGCAAGTGGTTTGCTCTAGCTCTTAGGGACTTGACATTAGCTTTCAATTCTTCATCAAAGGGATCATCCATATGCGCATTTATAGCCTCCTTAAACTCCATGTTTTCCGCATTTGCTCTTTGTGCAATGCTACCGAATTCACTAGTGTTCAATTCTCGCAATGACTTCTTCAAAGACTTCAATTTTGTGACCAATATAAATTGGGCAGATCCTAATACACGCTGCCTCCAACATGAAGTCAGAATGTCCTCAAAGGAAGGATCTGAGAGCCACATGTTCATGAACTTGAATGGTCGCTTTTCAATATTAGAAGATGCAATCACCGAAGCTATCACGGGACAATGATCCGAGGAAGTTGGCCGAGAATTCTAGATTCAAATCACTCCAATGCTGATTCATCAACACTCTATCAAGCTTGGACCATATAGAACCATTCGTCAAAGTGTAGAAAGAACCGGAGGAAGGAGTGTCATCAAGTCCATGAGCCATTCTGAATTCTCCAAGGTCCCGAAGTGCATAAGGCGTGAGAGGGGGACCACCGGCCTTATCATGAGGGTAGCAATAAGTGTTAAAATCACCAATAATCATCCAAGGCTTGACAATACTAGTGTCCAAGTGGGTGAGATGATGCCAAAGTTTTCTTCTTTCCGGAATACTATAGATTGGATACACAAATGTAGCAAGAAAGGACACTTGAGTTATATTGCATCGTGCTTGGACATGAATATGTTGTGAGTCCATTCCAAGCACGTCACAACTAACTCTAGCGGGGTCCCAAAGTACTAGCATTCTTCCACCATCAATGAAATCAATGTTAGAACAAAATTTCCAAGCTAAGAATCTTTGAGACGAAAAAGAGTCCATCCGTGCACGAGAGAACTTAGTTTCTATTAAACAAACCAATGCTACGTCGTGTTGTTTTGCAAGCCTACACACTAGAGCTTGTGTGGCTGCCCTATCCCGTTGTCCACAAAGACTCCGGACATTCCAACAAAGTACTTTCATTTAGAAACAAATGAGGTTTTAGGAGCACCTCCGCGCTTCACATTCTTCATCATGTTACTACCCTTTGGCGTGTTCTTCCTTGAAGTTACTTTTTTCCACCCCTCATCCTTATTGTTAGAAGTCAAGACAGAGGGCTCGACCAGGATATGTTTCCCACGTTCAAATTTCACGCAACGTAATGCGTAATTAGACTCATCCGTAGTACCCTCAAAAGTTGCCCCATCTAGTAGAGTTTGCAGGTCTAGTGGCTTGTTAACATCAGCTTGGCTTGTCGCAATCCCCAGCCTATCATAAAGCGCAATACCAATATAGGGGGGATGGTTAGAGGACCCCTTATGTGCTTCCCGTAAACGGGATGGATCGAGTTGTCCCGCAATCGAAGGAATTCTAAAGTCCAGAGCTTCTCCCACACTTCCGGGAATATGGGGTAGAATTTGCACACTTTTTTCTATATCCATCATACTATCATTACCCACGAGATGCTGAACAGGTGGTGGGTCAGGGCAAAAGGGACCGGTTTGACCCGTACCAGTAGCAACACCCGAGCTATCAGCACCATTAACAAATCTATCAGCACCATTAACAAAGTTGACATAAAAGACCATAAAGTTCCAGTGATCCGATGCTTGTGAGCAGAGCTTTCAAGAGTTAAAAGATAGATTAACATCGACACCAGTTCTTACTCTTCCAGATGGTCCAGAAGGCTACGTTATGTATTATGATGCCTCGGGAGCAGGTTTAGGATGTGTGTTAATGAAACATGGTAAAGTGATTGCCTATGCTTCAAGGCAACTGAGAAAACATAAGAAAAACTGTTCTGACACATGATTTGGGGTTACCCTGGTCTATGCATTGAAAATTTGGCGGCACTACTTGTATGGTGTTCATGTGGATATTTTCACAGATCATAAAAGTCTGCAATACATATTTAAACAGAAAGAGTTTTACTTGAGATAAAGAAGGTGACTTGAATTATTGAAGAATTATGATGTGAATATCCTATACCATTCCGGCAAAGATAATGTTGTGGCAGACGCGCTCAGTCATAAGTTGATAGTCAGCTCGATGTCGATGCAGGTTGAAAGGAATGAGTTAGTAAGGGAGCTCCATCAGTTAGCTAGTTTGGGAGTCCAACTAAAGGATTAGGAGGATGGTGGTTTTATGGTTCGGAATGTGTCAGAATCATCCCTCATATCGGAAGTCAAGAAACATCAATGGGAAGACCCCAGTTTGTGAAAGATCAAAGAAGGAATTCAACCGAAGAAGATCACAACCTTTGAGATTGACGAACATGAGATTCTCAGGCACCAGGGCTGATTATGTGTTCCAAATGTAGCAGGATTACGAGATAAAATTATGACGGAGGTCCATTGCTCACGATATTCCATTCATCCTGGATCTACCAAAATGTATCATGATCTCAAGAGAATGTATTGGTGGAACAACATGAAGAGGAGCGTGGCGGAATTTGTAGCTTAGTCTGCTAATTGTCAGCAAGTAAATATAGAGCACCAGAAGCCCGATGGCTTGACTCGGAACATTGAGATTCCAATATGGAAATGGGAAATGATTAATATGGATTTTGTTACAGGTTTTCCTCGCTCTTATCGTAAGTTTGATTCTATTTGGGTAATTGTTGACAGACTGACCAAATCATCTCATTTCTTGGTGGTCAAAACTACCTACACAACTGAGGACTACACGAAGTTATACGTTAAGGAGGTTGTTCACCTTTATGGTGTGCCTATTTCTATTATATCTGACTGAGGTGCGCAGTTTACAACTAACTTTTGGAAATTATTTCAAAAAGGTTTAGGCAGCCAAGTTAATCTTAGCACAACTTTCCACCCTCAGACAGACGAGCATGCCGAGCATACGATCCAGACACTTGAGGATATGCTACGAGCTTGTGTATTGAAATTGCGTACAATAACAGTTATCATGTGTTACACCCCGTAACTCCAGGACATGTTTAAGAGAATGTACGTAAGGAACTCAAGACTTGAAATTAGTTCGAAAGGAAGAATTGTTTTTCCGACGGAAAATCTTCCGAACGTCGGAAAGGAAAAATGTTCATTGGTGAGAATTAGGTTCTCAAAATGCATTAATTGAAGAGTATGGAACTTATTATCATTATGGAAATTTATTGTTTTACGGTTTTGGTCGCGTGGGGCCCACCCGAGGAATTTTACATTTTTGTGGGGCCCACGAGGGTTACGGAAATTTATGGACGAATGAGAGGGCGACACGTGGCACCCCCCCCCACCATAGTCTTGGACGAAATTTTCAAGGGTATAATGGTCATTGACCATCTTGGAAGATAAGTCTTGCTAGCTTGAGTTTGTTGACCAAGTCAACTTGCCACTTGTGCTTAATCCATGTGATTTTCATCTTAGCCACCCATTTGTTTAAGTCTAAGCCTTCCAAGGTGTTATATATTCACTACACTAGTGCAAGACTAGTCTTGAACACTTAGAAAAAAATAGAGAGGCCTTGTTCTTGAGCTAAGTTCTCTCGGCTTTGTCTCATTCCCACACAAAATTTTTGTAGTTTTGATCCATTAGCCACAAGACTTTAACCCAAGGTCCCTAAGGGTATTGTAAGGATATCCTAATAGAAAGATTTCGGAAAAACGACGTTTTTACGTTAGTCGCAAGGCGAAACCCTAAGGTGTTCTTCAACTTTGAAGTTGGAAATAGAAGAGGAGTTTTTCACAAGCTTCTAAGGGTCGCAAATAGCGGATTGGAACGTTAAGAAAAGGAGTTGGAGTTGCTAAGGATCGACTTAGGGTTTTGGAGCATTTTGAGCTTAAGAAGGTATTAATCTCCGTCTTACTATTATAATTCAAGATTTCATGTTGTAGTAGTTAGAAATGATCATGTGGATTATATTATGAAGAATGATATGTGTTATGGAATAGTTGGATGGAATCCGAAGTTGCATGATTTAGCCTTTAAGATTGTAATTCAATTTAGTACTAGTTTAGTCGTCGCATGTTATCTAAAGAGTGGATTAAGGTGGTTATAATTGTTAAGTTGTTTATTACTATATAACATGCTAGACCTAAGAACTTGGATTGAAAAGGAATTGGAAAGGTTGATAAGTTGTTGCACTTTTTGGCGAATTGACATTTGCATTGTGGACTAGTTTAATGTAATTTGTGGGCGGAATTTTACGTCTGTTAAGGCGTGTAATCCCTTTGGTTAGCTGACTTGTTGGGCCTTAAATGTGGCGTGTTTGGTTATTGTATTCGGCCTTGAAAAGGTGGCAAAGTATGTAAAAAAAAAGGAAGTGCTGCCCGATTTTCCGTAGATTTTAGTGGCTTAGCACTTAGAATATTCTACGTTCGAAGCTAGAGGTTAATGGAAGTATTATGGCCAATTTAGGTTGAAGTACCAAGTATAGCGTATTCTACTTGACGGATGGAATAGCTAGCAAGGTTGAAGTACTTTGGAGCTTTTGCTACTTGTCGATAATCGTCGCGAGGTATGTGAACCTCTTCCTTCTTTTGACATGATTCTATGTATGGAATATACATGTAGTACTATTTCATGATTCCTTACTCTTAGAAGTTAAGAGGTAGTTATGTTGATTTACTCTATGCAAAGCTACGTCTAAGAAATCCTAAGTCCTTACCAAGTCTTATGGGGGATGTTGGTAAGAGTCGTTAGGAGGTATTTTGGAGCCAAGTTGACTTGGCTAATTTACGGCACGAATAAGAATAAGTATCGAACAAGCCATTGCAGCGTTAATAAAGGAAAATGTAATGACAATTAATTATGTTAAAACAAGTAGAATTCTCCATCTGCATAGAAGCTAAGATAAGACAAAATTGTATTACATTTTCTAGATCATGGCTACTTGAATAAGATCGTTATAAATAAGTATAACTTAATCACGACGCACCAAAGTATATGTTACTAATTTTAAAAGAGTTTACGTATGAAGTTTTTAAGACTTTGAAACTTGTTTTCTTAAAAGTTAAGAGACTTGAAGTATTTTGAAAGCTATGTGATTTGATTTGAAAGTATAAGTCTCTTGGTTATAAAGAGAATGAATTAGTTTAAGGCATAAAGTTAGTATGACGGCTTTATGGGAAGTTGGTTATAATAACTTTATGGGAGGTTAAGAGAATGGTTTTCTTCAGTAACATAAACAAGAAATGATTTGAAATAAAGAAGGGCAAATTGTTTTAAAGGTACCAATTGCTTAAGGTCTTTAAGAAAGAAGTCACTTGATTTAGAAGCCGGTAATTGTATTTCTAAAAAAAGCATTGTGACTTGTCGTGAAAAGTAGATATGACTTGATACTACGGTTATTAGTATCTTGGAAGTTTTGTTTGAAAGAGAATCATTTTAAAGGAGTAGAGGCATGTAGTACGTTGGGTTAAATTCCTGGATTTTATAATGACATGTTAGTGCCTTAAGTAAACAAAAATGAGAGTGTATATGAACAAGCTAATAAGAAGTTAGGGGATTTCTTAACTTGCTTATATTATGTATGATAAGCCGGTAGTGCTTATGTTATGTATGATAAGCCGGTAGTGCTTATGTTATGTATGATAAGTCGGTAGTGCTTATGTTATGTATGATAAGTCGGTAGTGCTTATGTTATGTATGATGGCCGGTTGAGTTAGGGTAAGAGTATAAATGAGGCAAGCCCAGACGTTATACCACCTTCTCCGGGTAAGAGTATAAGTGAGGGTAAATCCCAAGGCTGTACCACCCGCTTTATGTGTTATTTGGCCGGTCGAGATAGGGTAAGAGTATAAATGAGGCAAGCCCAGACGTTATACCACCTTCTCCAGGTAGAGTATAAATGAGGGCAAGCCCAGGCGTTATACCCCGCTTACCACCTTCTCCAGGTAAGAGTATAAATGAGGGCAAGCCCAGACGTTATACCACATGTTTTGATTGATTTTATGGGCGTGAGACCCATGGTTATGTTTTACACTTTTAGTCGGCGGTGATGGGGATTCCACGCATGCTTTGATATTGGTGATCGATCGCGTCGATTTGGGTAGGGTAGTATATGTGTCCCTCGTAGTGGGTGGACTATGTTATGAAAGATAAGTAAGTTAGATAGAAATGAACTTAATGACTTCTCCTAAGTAAGTACGTAAGATATGGCTATAACTCTTAATGGAATGGAAAAACATATTGATGTGAAATTAAGTTCATAAGTGGTAATGACACGGCAGGATCCGGTATGTATTTTTATACTCGCCCTTGTCATTCTTTTATGCTGATTATGATCATTTCTTGTACTTTATTTCTGCTCCATATTAAATTGTTGTTATCGACCCCTGAAGTGCGTTAAATGTCCGCAGTTTAGGTACTGTTATGGATCCGCGAGCTTAGGATCTGGTTCAAGATTTTGAGATGGCTCCAATGTTAGAGTTGTCATGGCTATGTATATTCAGTGCAGCGGGGCCTTGTCCGTCATAGTAGGTGTTCAAATCTTAGAGTGCAGTATTCACGTGTAAATTTGGACTGGTTAGAATTGTAATTACATTTTTGGATAGTGTAAGCCCTTTTTGGGTGATTTATATTACGGCAGCCTTATCGGCTTTGCCTTGGTTTTAAGAGAAAAAAAAAATGTGTTACTTATTTTCCGCAGCAGTTTATTATGTTGTATGTTTTGAGGGTGCCCAGGTAGGGCACCAGTCGCGGCCCGGGGTCGGGTCGTGACATCATGCTAGCATTAAAATGGCTCTATACGAGGCTTTGTATGGGCGGAGATGTAGATCTCCTATCGGATGGTTTGAGATAGGTGTATCAGAGTTATTTGGGACTGCCTTAGTACACCAAGCCAGTGAAGGTGAAGCTTATCCAAGAACGGCTGCTAACCTCACAGAGTAGTCAAAAGTCGTATTCAGATATGTGACAGTGGGACTTAGAGTTCCAGGTAGATGATTGGGCCTTCTAGTTAGGATTTTACATGGCTTTTCTCTTGTTTATAAGTTTTGTATGTTAGTAAAGTATTAGGTGACGTCCTTTGTGGCCCGTGTTTAATTATGATTAGATGTTGATTATATGATTAGTGGTACTCGACAGGGAAGGTTTGGGTGCCCTTCATGACCTCCGGTTTGAGTCGTGACAATGTTTATGATAGGGTGTTTCTTGAAAGTTTTTCCTATGAAAGGCATCATGTGATTTGAGAAGAAAGGAAAGCTTAGTCCTATATATATTAGACCATACATGATGCTACGAAGGATCTGTCAAGTGGCTTATGAGCTAGAATTACCACCAGAGTTGGTCACCGTACACTCAATATTGTGTTATAACATTCACGTTTTCAGCATTCAGATATGCATGTCAGTTCAGTACTCAGATATTGATGTCAGTTTAGTATTTATCCAGTTCAATATCCCTTCAGTTTAGTATTCATGTATTCATTCAGTTCAGTATTCATGGATTTAGGATATTTTAGTGTACATATGTTTCCAATAGTCGCGTTCATGTTCAGTTACCCTGTTTTGGGTATTATGATGCCATGTGATGTTTGTGTTAAAACTCTGGTTAGTTGACAAGTGTTTTGATAAATGTTTGAGGTAGATTATTTACATAGTAAACTGATGCGCGATTTATACACACGCTAAACGCAAGTGCATGTATCGTGACAAGTAATATAGTCTAGAAGACCGAGTTATCGTCCTCAGAGATTAGTGTTCAATTACCAACCTTTATTATGTAGTATCTATTTGGTGACCGATAATTTGATGATTTGTTTATAGCTATGATTATAGATGCTAACTAATTATTTTACTTTACTTCAGATATGGTGGAAATAGGGCTTCCAAATCTCCTCAACTATCTGCTCGCTTTACTCGTTAATGCAAATAATTAAGGTTCTTCTTCTATGTTGAGATAACAGGTTAACTAAGCCGTTTTATACTTCTGTTAATGTAATATAAACACTCAACCCCAATTTAGAACCCTTCTATCTTTCGATGACAAGATTTACTACAAAGAAGGATTAAGAGCAATAACCTATTAAGCTACACAAGTATCGGGGTACTTTCGTCCACGATTTAAACCTATGTTTATTCAACTATAGCATATTCACAATCTCCCCTTTCGGGTTTCGATTAGAAATCATATAAGTTATGATAATTAGTGATCAATTAATTACCAAACAATCAAAATAATTATTGAATAAATCTCAACAATAATAAGAAGAAACCAAAATCTTGCATTAATTCATAAAATGAGGTTCAAGCGATTCGATATGGAAAACCCCTAAATTAAGTTAGTTCCTAGCCATAGGCATGCCAAGAACTAAAATAATATCCAGCATATACTAGAAAGAAATAAAGTAAAGAACAAGAAATTACTCAAAAATAAGTCTCCAATCTTGATCTAATGTTGTGATGAATGGTAAGGTGTGTTCCCCCTTCAAATCTGACCTAAAAGGCCCTATTTATATCCTCAAAAACGTGCAAAACCTTTTCCTCTTTGGCTTTGGCCCAATCCTATTCGGATTTGTCAAATTTCCCGCGTCGGAGCTGCGGCCCTGCAACCGGCGCTGCGGCGCCGAAACTTCTGCGGTTGGTCTGCTTCTTGGGCGTCGTGGCTCTGCTACTGCTGATGATCTGGCGGCGCCCTGTTTCTCGCCTGGGTTGCCAACTTTTTAGCTTTTTGAGCTCTGGAACCTCTGTTTCTGCCCTCTTTTCGCTCCTTCTCACCAATGTGCCACTTTAAACCACTGTGACTCAAAAAAAAAGAAAATTTATCCTAACACGACACATATTTGTACAAAAATGGGCAAAAGACTAACTAAAAATGACTCAAAAGGTGTAAAGATAAAAAAATTGAAACATAGACACGAAATAAAATAAAATAAAATAAAATGACTCAAAGACATTGATCAATTTGCTTCATCATTGTTACTTAGAAAAACATGAAGGTTAGTAGAATAATATGCAAGAACATATATCATGGATTTTTAGCATTCTAAACACATCAAGTCAGATATTTCGCAAATTCAATTTAATCATGCTCAATGGAAGTAAGAATACCTAACTATGCATGTTAATTTCAAAATTCTATGGCCTGTTCATTTGCTATTCTCCATTAATCATGGATACACACATTAGAGATCCTCGGGGCTTTTTAGGGTTGTAATGTAGGCTTAAGCAGGGGTAGGTAAAAATAGGCTCTTAGGCTCAATCTTACGTACCATAAGCTCTTTTTGCTTTCGATTCTTCCCTTTTCTTTTGATTTTATTTTTTATTTTTTTTATTTTTTATTTTTTACCTCATACCTATCTTTTTCCTCTTTTATTTTGAGAGAATGAGGTGTCTGATTAATAGTAAGCACCCCCAAACTTAAGCTTTTGCCTATTTATGATTATTTTTCATTGGGGTGCATCAAAATTGTTCACTCTCTTTTTGTCTCTTTTCACACTTTATATTCCAAACACATCTCAATTGTTTTTCCACTTATGTCACAAGTATGGAATTACAGGGTGTCAAAGAAAAGATCTTATTTTTAGGCTCAAAGGGGCTGACTAGGGATACAATTTATTATCAGGGATAGGAAATGAATGGTAAGAAATGGCTTAACAAAGAAATGCCAGAATCATCTCCCTAACATGCATATCTAACTATTTCGCCCCAAATAGCAAGCAAGCAGACACATATGTTTAATCACTAACAATGCATAAATCAAGCAAGATACCCCAAATAGTTTGACTTCATGAATTTTTGGCATATCTAACCTAAGTGTTCAGATGGTTGCTTCTAATTCCATTACATTATTCAGCTTTACTTCACTAGGCGTTTCAAATAACTACAGCATGCATGATCATAAAAAAATATTAGACTCAAATAAACATAGAAAATAACACAAAAAGACTCAAAAACACATCAAAAATACAAAGAACTCCTCCCCCCCCAGACTTAAATCACACATTGTCCCTAATGTGTGCAAGACTCAAGAATAAAAGAAAGACGGGACAACTTACAGACTTGGTTTAAAATGGTGGCGGTGGCGGCGGATAATGCATGGACCACTGGTTGAACAAGGAACTCATCTCATCAAATCTCTGGTTCAATTGTTGTTGCTCCTGCCTTATTTCTTGATGTCCTTGCCTCAGGTCCTGTTTGTTGACACCCAATTTTGTCCATCCCCTTCGATCAATAACCAGTAAATTAAACAATTTTTTTTAAATTGCAATTTTTACATCGCAAAAATAATCTCTACACTAATAATATATGTATAATAAACATATACATGCGTAAATAAGGAGTTTAATAATGGCACCACATCTTACGTAGAATATTAAGCACTTTGGGTCTCGCACTCGCATTTATCAATTTTAAGCCTTATTCTATTTCCATTAATTCTTAATAATTTTAATATAATAAATACGTAAATAAATAAATAATTTAGCAATAACGTCTTGTCAAATAGCATAATCGCATTTATTAATATGCAAAGCAATTTCATAATTATTGTAATAATTTAAATCCAAGCTAAAATTAATAAAGCACCTAAAGTCATATCAAGATAATTTAATTTCAACTTAAATAATAATAAATAATGCACAATAAATAAGATTTTAATAACGACATCGCATTATAAAATATTAAGTACTAATTAAATAGCACGCCCGCATTTATTATTGTAATAATAAAAATCCAAGCTAAAACTAATAAAACGCCTAGGGGTGTATTTAAATAATTTAATTTACCACTAATTAAATAATACACCTAAAACTAATACACAAATCAAATAATTAACAGCCCAATCACCCCTTGATTTCGTCTGACCCAAGCCCACGACCTGAAGCCCAAAACCCGCGGTCCACTATGCTATAACCATCCCTTCATCGTCCACAACGCTTAAAAAGGAAACCTAAACCTAAAGGGGATCTGCAACCCCTTACCCCCCGCACTCCATCGCCGCACCTTCCCCTGCCGAGATTCTCGCCTGAGAATCCGGCGACCTTTCCTTACCCATGCACACCCAGCCAGCTCACTGAATCCTTACCTAAAGTTAGCACTAAATCGCACTAAATCGTTTCAAATATACACCCGAAAATCTTACACCAAATCGTCTAAAATCCTTACCATAACCAGATGACAGTAAGAATCAAGCACAAATCTCGTCCAAAAATCAATACCAAATCAGTACCCAAATCGCACAAAATCAGTCGAAAATCGCATCAATACTTACCAACACTGGAACCCGAATTAAGGCTATATAAACATAGCAACATACACACAGAAAGGGGGGCACGAATCATCCAAAAAACACCCACAGATTGGTTCTAAAATGACATTCTCTTTTCTATTTAGTTTCATCTTCTTCCTCGCACACGAATTACTAAGAACTCTTCTTCGACGATTCGAAGGTACGCTCGCCGTCGCCTCAGATTCTCCCTACACAAAGGGTAAAACTCAATTTCCCTACAAATTTTAGTTTATTTCAGTGTTTTATGTGTTCATATGTGCTTTATGTTAGTTAATTATTTGTTGTTAGGTTAGTTTATATTATTACGTTTGTCAATGCTTAAGTATGATGTAGAACTTAATCTGATTAAATAACCCAGATTTGTGTTTGTTTGTTAAACCATGAATCAGGCTAATGTTTATCATATTTGTCGAGTATATTGTCAATGCGTTCTTAATAGAACGTGAAGAGTATACTGTATGTTAAGTTGTGTTGCCTTAAATTTTACACTTATTGGATTAAACCATACTATGTTAAGCTATATTTGTGGTTGTATTCCCTGGCTTAATTTGTAAATTTGTTTCATGTGTTAAATACATGCAGTGGACTATCAAGACTGTTTAGGGAGGGGTTGAGTTAAGAAAATGATTTGGATGAACCCTTTTGTATGTAAACAAAATGTTTATTCCCTTTGATAGATTACATATAAACATATCCACATTGTCTACTTGAAGTGTTGGTTCATTATGCCTTGGATTTCGAATTCGTACATGTACAACATGTCTATTTTTGTGTTTATCAATTATTGAGTATGAGTTTGTTGAAAATGGTCTTAGCCCGGCTATGCAGTTGTCCTCCTGTTCCTTTTCAGTATTTTGTTGGGTTTTTCAAGTTATTTTTCTCTTCATTGGGTCATATCCTTATTCTATTGATATTGTGCAAATATGCAACCCCTCATGTTCATTTAGAAGAGAAATTTGGCTCCTGTATGTATGCTTAGAATGCTATCTCTGGAAGTGCCCCCTCCCCCATATCCTGATATATTCCTTGAACCAGCAATCTATCTATCTTTGTTTGAATACTAAAGCATATTTGTGATAACATGTAGTATCCTCTAAATTATTTAGCTATCATATCTGCCCGTATTCATCTTACTTTAAGTTGTCATGTATGCATCGGATTTTGCTGATTTGCATCGCTGTAGCAAGTAGGCAGTAAGAAAGAAATTCTACATATTTTGGCTTGATTAGTTCCATATTATGAAGGAATTGCATAAAAGGACCATCTTGGCATGACTAGGCCTTCATACTCTTTTAAATTCATCGTAACTTTCCCTTTGTTTACCTTCCCTGCATCTAACCTGTTTTTCCACCTCTGATATATAGATAAATATACAAAGTATATCCAACCCATATCTCATTGCATTATACCACACATATCATAGATATATTATCTTCACTTACGCGCGATAGCAGGCTTGCAAGCTCGTTACCCTTAAGGATTGGACTGAATTGTAATGGGTTTGTTTTCTTGTTAGTTAATCACATATATGGCTGATTTGCCTTTCTTCTAAAATCTGAAATTGTAACTGATCATATTTAGAAGAAGACCGATATTGTATTAGGCCTTAGTATTGGTGTTACACCCCGTAAGTCCAGGGCATGTAAAAGAGAATGTACGCAAGGAAATCAAGACTTGGAAATTAGTACGAAAGGAAGAATTGTTTTTCCGACGGAAAATCTTCCGAACGCCGGAAAGGAAAAATGTTCGTTGTTGAGAATTGGATTCTCAAAATGTATTATTTGAAGAATATGGAACTTATTAATATTATGGAAATCTATTTTTACGGATTTGGTCACGTGGGGCCCACCCGAGGAATTTTACGTTTTGCGGGGCCCACGAGGGTTACAGAATTTTGTAGACGAATGAGAGGGCGACACGTGGCACTCCCACATGTGGTCTTGGACGAATTGGTGTGAGGGTAAAATGGTCATTGACCATCTTGGAAGATAAGTCTTCAAGCTTGATATATTTGACCAAAGTCAACTTGTCCACATGGGCTTGATCCTAGTGAAAACCATCTAAGCCTCACATTTGTTATAATCTTGGCCATCCATAGTGTTATAAGTACTAAGCTAGTGCAAGACAAGCTCATTTTACACTTAGAAAATATCACACATTTCTTGTTCTTCCATTGTGCTCTCGGCTTTGAGCTAAAGTCCACACAAAATTTTTGTAATTTTCCTCCATTAGCCACAAGACTTAAACCCAATGTCCCTAAGGGTATTGTAAGGTTATCTCAATAGAAAGATTTCGGAAAAACGACATTTTCGTATTAGTCGCAAGGCGGAAACCGAAGGAGTTCTTCAACTTTGAAGTTGGAACTTGAAGATGGGTTCTTCATAGGCCTCTAAGGAGTGCTTGGAGCGGATTGGAACCTAAGGAAAGGAGCTAAGAATGGCTAAGGCGCGACTTTGAATCTTGGAAATTTTAAGGGCTTGGAAAGGTATAAATTTTGTCGTTTTAGCAATTAAGTTTACTTATTGATTGTAGCTATGGATTTTAGCAAGCATGAGTTATATATTATATAGTTGGATTAGTGTATGGGCTATTGGAACCCTAATCCGAAAACTAGCATGTTTAGCCTTAAGATTGGAATTCAAGTCGATAATTAGTTTAAGTCGTCACATGTTGTAAAAAGAAGGAAATTGTAGTTATTGAAGTTATTTATGACTATATAACATGTTTGACCTTAGAACTTGAAATTTGAAAAGGGTTGGAAAAGACTTTGAATTGTGGTTATGTTATTAGTCGAGAATGGCTTGATTATGGACTTGTTGGTGTTAATTGTGGGGCAGAATTTTACACGTATTGTAAGGCGTGTAATCCCCTTTTTGTTTGGTTGTTGTTTGGAGCCTTAAATGTGGCGTGTTGGTTATTGTATTCGGCCTTGAAAAAGGTGGCAAAGTGAGTAGAAACAAAGGAAGTGCTGCCCGATTTTCCGTATAATTAGAGACCGTATACTTAGTATTATTCTACGTTAGAGACTAGAAGTTGATAGTCTTGTTGTGACCATTATAGGTTGACACTTCTACGTACGGCGTATTCGCAGCACGTGGATTTAGCCGAAAAGGTATGTGAACTATCTCCTCTTCTAGCATGATTCCTTAAGATAAAGAAAGTAAGTTCTACTCCTTAAAGGATTCATTCCTTGGTTGTACTTGGATTGCCTAATATAGAATTTGTTCTATGTACTTCCTTGATTGTACTTTGATGTTTAAATTGTAAGTTGCATAATCCATTGCCTTAGTGAAGTTGGATTCTTAAAAGTGAAAGTATTTTACTTAAATTACATAGAGTCTTGAAAAGGAAGTGGTTTCCAAATCTTTCGGCTAGTGCCTTAGTTTCAAAACCTAAAGGTCATTATAATGACTTTAGGGGAGTCAAAGGAGTGATTTACTTACTTGTTTTAAAAGAGGAGAAATGACATGATTTAAGAGAAGTAACTTGTTTTAAAGGTGTGAGTTACTTGAGGTTTAAAAGTAGAAGAAACTTGTTTTCTATATATTAAGAGACTCGAAGTATTTTGAAAGTTAAGAGACTTGATTTGAAACTTTGTGATACTTGGTTTTAAGTATAAGTCTATTAGTTATAAAAAGAATGAAATTGTCTAAAAACCATAAAGGGTTATAACGGCTTTATGGGAAGTTGGTTATAACGGCTTTATGGGAGGTTTAGAAAGTTGTCTATTTTGATTAAAGGGCATAAGTTGCCTAGATTGTGAAAATTTGAAGTTACTTGATTTCAAGCCTTGAAATGAGTTTTCTAAACGTGTAGTAACTTACTTTGAAAAATAGACATGCCTTGATACTACGGGTGTTAGTATCTTGGGGTGTTACATAAAAAGGAGTCTTTTGAAAAGAATGTACGTACGTAGTACTTTGGCCTGTTTAATTGAGAATAATTCTATGTGATTCCTTGATTAGTACTTTGGCTTGATAAATTGAGAATTCGTCTAAGTGTGCCTTGATTAGTACTTTGGCTTGATAAATTGAGAATTTGTCTAAGTGTGCCTTGATTAGTACTTTGGCTTGATAAATTGAGAATTTGTCTAAGTGTGCCTTGATTAGTACTTTGGCTTGATAAATTGAGAATTTGTCTAAGAGTGCCTTGATAAGTACTTTGGCTTGATTAATTGAGAATTAGTCTAAGTGCGTCTTGATAAGTACTTTGTCTTGTTAAATGAGAATTATTCTATTTGTGCCCTGATAAGTACTTTGGCTTGTTAAATGAGAATTATTCTATGTGTGCCTTGATAAGTACTTTGGCTTGGTTAATTGAGAATTATTCCATGTGTGCCTTGATAAGTACTTTGATCTGATTAGTTGAGAATTGCCTATGTGTGCTGGTGATAGCCTTTGAGTGCAAGTATTATGTTTTATTACGTTGCCGCGACTCTCGGTTGGAGGTCGATGCTTTGTAAGTACTTGGGCGTCTGCAAGCGGTGATGTGGGATTCCACGGGTATGCTTCCGTTATTTGTAGTACTTGGGTTAAATTCCCGGATTTTTATAGAAGACATGGTAGTGCTTCTGTTTTGTTTGACGGCCGGTCGAGATAGGGTAAGAGTATAAGTGAGGGGTAAACCCCCAAGATGCTATACCACCTTCTCCAGGGTAAGAGTATAAGTGAGGGGTAAACCCCCAAGACATTATACCCCCTGCTTGTTTTGTTTGATGGTCGGTTGAGATAGGGTAAGAGTATAAGTGAGGGGTAAACCCCCAAGATGCTTTACCACCTTCTCCAGGGTAAGAGTATAAGTGAGGGGTAAACCCCCAAGATGCTATACCACCTGCTTTACCACCTTCTCCAGGGTAAGAGTATAAGTGAGGGGTAAACCCCCAAGACGCTATACCACCGGTGGGACTTGGTGTTCATGTATGCCTATTGGTGTTATATTATATCATGGACTGCCGGCAGTGAGGAAGGATTCCACGGGCATGATTGATATTATGGGCGTGAGACCCATGGTTATATTTTAGAAATGACTTGAGGGCATGCGTCCACGACTTATTATATCGCTTATGTGTTGTGCATCGTAGGTTGGCTATCATACATGTCTCCGTTTTGTTTAGATTATGATTTCATTACTGATTTCATCGCTTTCACATACTTGGTACATTCTTGTCTTGACCTCTTCGGGGCTGCGTTCATGCCGCATGTTTAGGTACGCAGTTTGGTGATCGGCAGGTGTAGGACCCTGCTCAGAGTTGTTGGATAGCTCCTTCTGTTCGGGAGTTTATCTTTTTGGTATAAGTTTCTTTCAGTACAGGCTTTTGTACAGTTATGGGTACGGCGGGGCCTTGTCCCGTCATGGTTCAGTATAACTCTTAGAGGTCTGTATTCATATGTGGGATTGGACTCATGTACAGTGTTGTGTCTTTTGTATATATTATATGGCAGCCTTGTCGGCTTTGCCCTTACCCGTACGTTGGTAAAAAAAAAAATAGAGGTGTTATTTAAATTCCGCAGTTTACTTGTGTTGTTAAGGTAGAAAGGTGCCCAGGTAGGGCACCAGTCACGGGCCCGGGGTTCGGGGCGTGACAGAGTGGTATCAGAGCAGTCATTCCTCGGAATGTCTACAGACCGTGTCTAGTAGAGTCTTGATTATCGGTGTGTTGCGCGCCACACCCATAAACAGGAGGCTACATGACATTTAGGAGTTGGTTTCTATTCTTCTCACTCTAAGATCGTGCCCTAGAGCTGTGTTAGTAAGATAATTCCTCTCTGACGTAATTTTGTGTTCTGATTATGCCTCGAGGAGAACGGCCTTGAGAAGGGCAAAGGAGTAGCAGGAGCTACTAGTCGACTCGAGAGAGTTGATAGGGCTTATGCCTGTGGTATCTGGATGTTGTTCGCGATCGAAGTTCTTCTGCGCACAGTTTTGAGGCCCCAGCACGAGCCTCCGGTTTCTCGATTAGAGAAGACTTTAGGAGTCGTGAAGGAAGCCATTATGTTATTGACCAAGATAGCGATGCTACTGTTTCATCAGTGAGGTTACTCGGCAAGATCGGCAGTGTACGGGGTAGAAGGCGGTAGCGGAGATCTGCGTAAGAAGGCTAGACCGGTTGGTTATTACGGTGAGTTTTTGGACGAGCTGCCTCAGCAGCGAGTGAGATATTCTTCCCAGCCTACCCAGTACATACCCCCGCAGCTCACAGGTGGGAGTTTGGACCCCACAAGGTATTTAGGAGCCGGTCCGAGCTCCAGAGGTCGAGGTTCTCAGAGGAGCAGAGGATTTTCTCAGTCGAGGCCACTTATTCCTCAGTGTTTCCATTGGAGTAAGCGTCATTTGGGGAAATGGCGTCTTAGCGCAGTGTTTGTTATTATTGTGGCCGTCGGGCCATATCACGAGGGTATGTCCTTTTAGAAAACCGGTGAGGTGGCTCACTATGAGCCGATGGTTAATTCCACTTTCCTCACGGTATGCGTTCCCGAGCGGTGTTGGATGTTATCCAGCTGTGGTAGAGGTCAGGGTGGAGTTTATAGTTCTGGCGGTCCTTCGAACCGCAGAGATGACGTGACTACGGGGCAGGATCAGGAGGCGACATCGCACGGGGTTACATGTATATTTCGATTCTTTTGAATCATACGTGCGTTGATAGATTCAGATTTTACCCTAGCGTATATGTTTTCCCTTTGTTGCTAGAGTTGTAAAGTGATAGTACCCCAGAGGTAGGGATACTTTGATTAGTAAAGTGAAAAGTTAAGACTGTTGACAAGAATGATAAGTGGCGAGACTATAGTTGTGTAGAGTTCACAAGTAGTAATTACCGCAATGTGATGCGAGACCGATAGGGAAGGATGCACAGTAGAACTACTTTGGCTTATGTGACGAACCTCTAGTGAATGGGAGGATAGGGTGAGAAGTACCTTGAGATAAGAGAGAGATTTATTTCAGACTAAGAATGAGAAGTTAAATGTGACGATGAGTCGGGCTATAGACTCATTTCGGGTCAGCCGGTAGTATGGAATGGGGTGATGTCAGTTGGTAGTAGTCCCGTTATGTGATAGGGTCACGAGGATGCCAGGCCCAAGTTGAGTTAATCGTTGTACGAGTTCGTGGATGTGTTCCACCGGAACTAGGTCGTAGGACCAGAAGAGCCTTACGGAATGTAAGTAACTATATGGCCAAGTTTGGGTAGTAACTCCAAGGATTGGAGAAGAGAAACAAAATTTGAGATTTTGTACGTGTACTAGATGAGTTTGATAGTACGAGAAAGTATGACAAGTAAGGAAAGAAAGGAACCTGTAAGGATCCCGTGTTTGGGAAGACAGTAACCTTCGAGTTTTGTGAGAAGGGACCACGGACGGGAGGTCCATTATTATGTTCACGTATGTTGTGGTGGCCATGTGTGGCATCGTTGGTCTTGTGCATGTTTTGATTGATAGGCATAGTATAGAGTTTATGCCGGAGTTTGTATAGCAGCAATCGACTAAGAACATTCGGGACGAATGTTTCTAAGGGGAAGAATGTTACACCAGTAAGTCGAGGCATATAAAAGAGAATGTACGTAAGGAAATCAAGACTTGGAAATTAGTACGAAAGGAAGAATTGTTTTTCCGACGGAAAATCTTCCGAACGCCGGAAAGGAAAAATGTTCGTTGTTGAGAATTGGATTCTCAAAATGTATTATTTGAAGAATATGGAACTTATTAATATTATGGAAAACTATTTTTACGGATTTGGTCACGTGGGGCCCACCCGAGGAATTTTACGTTTTGCGGGGCCACGAGGTTACGGAATTTTGTAGGCGAATGAGAGGCGACACGTGGCACTCCCACACGTGGTCTTGGACGAATTGGTGTGAGGTAAAATGGTCATTGACCATCTTGGAAGATAAGTCTTGAGCTTGATATATTTGACCAAAGTCAACTTGTCCATACGGGCTCGATCCTAGTGAAAACCATCTAAGCCTCACATTTGTTATAATCTTGGCCATCCATAGTGTTATAAGTACTAAGCTAGTGCAAGACAAGCTCATTTTACACTTAGAAAATATCACACATTTCTTGTTCTTCCATTGTGCTCTCGGCTTTGAGCTAAAGTCCACACAAATTTTTTGTAATTTTCCTCCATTAGCCACAAGACTTAAACCCAATGTCCCTAAGGGTATTGTAAGGTTATCTCAATAGAAAGATTTCGGAAAAACGACATTTTCGTATTAGTCGCAAGGCGGAAACCGAAGGAGTTCTTCAACTTTGAAGTTGGAACTTGAAGATGGGTTCTTCATAGGCCTCTAAGGAGTGCTTGGAGCGGATTGGAACCTAAGGAAAGGAGCTAAGAATGGCTAAGGCGCGACTTTGAATCTTGGAAATTTTAAGGGCTTGGAAAGGTATAAATTTTGTCGTTTTAGCAATTAAGTTTACTTATTGATTGTAGCTATGGATTTTAGCAAGCATGAGTTATATATTATATAGTTGGATTAGTGTATGGGCTATTGGAACCCTAATCCGAAAACTAGCATGTTTAGCCTTAAGATTGGAATTCAAGTCGATAATTAGTTTAAGTCGTCACATGTTGTAAAAAGAAGGAAATTGTAGTTATTGAAGTTGTTTATGACTATATAACATGTTTGACCTTAGAACTTGAAATTTGAAAAGGGTTGGAAAAGACTTTGAATTGTGGTTATGTTGTTAGCCGAGAATGGCTTGATTATGGACTTGTTGGTGTTAATTGTGGGGCAGAATTTTACACGTATTGTAAGGCGTGTAATCCCCTTTTTGTTTGGTTGTTGTTTGGAGCCTTAAATGTGGCGTGTTGGTTATTGTATTCGGCCTTGAAAAAGGTGGCAAAGTGAGTAGAAACAAAGGAAGTGCTGCCCGATTTTTCGTAGAATTAGAGACCGTATACTTAGTATTATTCTACGTTAGAGACTAGAAGTTGATAGTCTTGTTGTGACCATTATAGGTTGACACTTCTACGTACGGCGTATTCGACCTTTGTGGATTTAGCCGAAAGGTATGTGAACTATCTCCTCTTCTAGCATGATTCCTTAAGATAAAGAAAGTAAGTTCTACTCCTTAAAGGATTCATTCCTTGGTTGTACTTGGATTGCCTAATATAGAATTTGTTCTATGTACTTCCTTGATTGTACTTTGATGTTTAAATTGTAAGTTGCATAATCCATTGCCTTAGTGAAGTTGGATTCTTAAAAGTGAAAGTATTTTACTTAAATTACATAGAGTCTTGAAAAGGAAGTGGTTTCCAAATCTTTCGGCTAGTGCCTTAGTTCCAAAACCTAAAGGTCATTATAATGACTTTAGGGGAGTCAAAGGAGTGATTTACTTACTTGTTTTAAAAGAGGAGAAATGACATGATTTAAGAGAAGTAACTTGTTTTAAAGGTGTGAGTTACTTGAGGTTTAAAAGTAGAAGAAACTTGTTTTCTATATATTAAGAGACTCGAAGTATTTTGAAAGTTAAGAGACTTGATTTGAAACTTTGTGATACTTGGTTTTAAGTATAAGTCTCTTAGTTATAAAAAGAATGAAATTGTCTAAAAACCATAAAGGGTTATAACGGCTTTATGGGAAGTTGGTTATAACGGCTTTATGGGAGGTTTAGAAAGTTGTCTATTTTGATTAAAGGGCATAAGTTGCCTAGATTGTGAAAATTTGAAGTTACTTGATTTCAAGCCTTGAAATGAGTTTTCTAAACGTGTAGTAACTTACTTTGAAAAATAGACATGCCTTGATACTACGGGTGTTAGTATCTTGGGGTGTTACATAAAAAGGAGTCTTTTGAAAAGAATGCGTCGTAGTACTTTGCTTTGCTTAATTGAGAATAATTCTATGTGATGCCTTGATTAGTACTTTGGCTTGATAAATTGAGAATTCGTCTAAGTGTGCCTTGATTAGTACTTTGGCTTGATAAATTGAGAATTTGTCTAAGTGTGCCTTGATTAGTACTTTGGCTTGATAAATTGAGAATTTGTCTAAGTGTGCCTTGATTAGTACTTTGGCTTGATAAATTGAGAATTTGTCTAAGAGTGCCTTGATAAGTACTTTGGCTTGATTAATTGAGAATTAGTCTAAGTGCGTCTTGATAAGTACTTTGTCTTGTTAAATGAGAATTATTCTATTTGTGCCCTGATAAGTACTTTGGCTTGTTAAATGAGAATTATTCTATGTGTGCCTTGATAAGTACTTTGGCTTGGTTAATTGAGAATTATTCCATGTGTGCCTTGATAAGTACTTTGGTCTGATTAGTTGAGAATTGCCTATGTGTGCTGGTGATAGCCTTTGAGTGCAAGTATTATGTTTTATTACGCTGCGCGACTCTCGGTTGGAGGGATGTCTTGTTGTAAGTACTTGGACGCACAAGCGGTGATGTGGGATTCCACGGGTATGCTTCCGTTATTTGTAGTACTTGGGTTAAATTCGGATTTTTATAGAAGACATGGTAGTGCTTCATTTTGTTTATGACGGTCGAGATAGGGTAAGAGTATAAGTGAGGGGTAAACCCCCAAGATGCTATACCACCTTCTCCAGGGTAAGAGTATAAGTGAGGGGTAAACCCCCAAGACATTATACCCCCTACTTGTTTTGTTTGATGGTCGGTTGAGATAGGGTAAGAGTATAAGTGAGGGTAAACCCCAGATGCTTTACCACCTTCTCCGAGTAAGAGTATAAGTGAGGGTAAACCCCAAGATGCTATACCACCGCTTTACCACCTTCTCCCGTGGTAAGAGTATAAGTGAGGGTAAACCCCAAGACGCTATACCACCGGTGGGACTTGGTGTTCATGTATGCCTATTGGTGTTATATTATATCATGGATCACGGCGGTGAGGAAGGATTCCACGGCATGATTGATATTATGGGCGTGAGACCCATGGTTATATTTTAGAAATGACTTGAGGCACGCGTCCACGACTTGTTATATTTGCTTATGTGTTGTATCGTAGGTTGGCTATCATACATGTCTCCCGCTTTGTTTAGACTATTATGATTTCATTACGCATTTTGTTTCACATACTTGGTACATTCTTCGTCGACCTCCTCGGGCTGCGTTCAATCCGCAGTTTAGGTACGTGATTTGGTGATCGGCAGTGTAGGACCGCCGAGTTGTTGGATAGCTCCTTCATTGGGAGTTTATCTTTTGGTATAAGTTTCTTTCAATATGTGCTTTTGTACGCTTATGGGTACGGGGCCTTGTCCGTCATGGTTCATATAACTCTTGAAGTGCTGTATTCATATGTGGGATTGGACTCATGTACAGTGTTGTGTCTTTTGTATATATTATATGGCAGCCTTGTCGGCTTTGCCCTTACCCGTACGTTGGTAAAAAAGAAATAGAGGTGTTATTTAAATTCCGCAGTTTACTTGTGTTGTTAAGGTAGAAAGGTGCCCAGGTAGGGCACCAGTTACGGGCCCGGGGTTCGGGGCGTGACAATTGGGCTGATTTGTTTGGTTTTGGTTTAATCTGAAATTTTGTATCTTGGGCAAGTGTTGATAATTTTGTCATTCTAAGCTTGTTCTAGTTGTTGCAAGGATAATACCATTTCCTGAAAATGTTTATTCGCGTTTCTCTTATGTGTATATGTCTTTATTCGAACCTATAATAATCCTTATCTCTTTCTTTTCCTTACATGAACTGCATTGGAGAAAACGAAGAGTCTCAATACGAGACTCGTCGCGCCCCCTTATCAAAAGGAAGATCCATACCCATTTTCATCGCATCGCAGCATCCATATTCTTCGTGTCCTCATTCTGGGCATCCTAAATAGGACGGGATATTGCCATCCGCCTTAAAGCTTCATCACAATTCTCAAAACCCTCCCCTCCTTTACATATATATATATATATATATATATATATATATATATATATATATTTATGTGTTTAACTTTGTATTTAATAGAATACTAACTCCATTAGTTGTAGAATAAATCGGGGAGGGTAATATAAAGTAGAAACTATTCTTAAAATTATTTCTTATAGATTCGTCATATAAATTCAATATTCAAAGATAATCCATTCATCCTTTATATATGTAACTAATACATTACTCCTTATCTAATTTCGAACAAAAGAAATAATTTTCTCATAAACTCTTCATAAATATCATATGAGTAATTTATCACTCTTCTTATTATCACTAAACGTTTTTTTTACATAAACTTACAAATGCATAATTAACTTTACATATATTTTAGGAGTCTTAACCTTACATATACATATAGGAGTAATTTATCATTTTTTCCTTTTGTTAATAAAGTAATCTCATGTCTTACAAATGCATAATTGACTTTACATATTTTTGTGAGTCTTATAAAATCCTTTAAGTTATCAAAATACATTCTTTTAGACATTTGCAACATCCCTTTTTACTCTTAGCCAGATAAATTAACCTAGGTTTGAACGGACAACCGTAAGTTAGTGGATTCTAAAGGATGCATAATCTCTTCCCTTTAGGATAATAAATAACTCTTACCCAGAATCTTATTTAGTTTCACAGACCATTAAATGGAGTTAATGTTGACTTTAATCGGTTAGCATTTAGGTGTCCTAATTCACCTAATTAATTAGGTGGCGACTCCCTTAACATTTACATTTTTTTTTTGGGAGGGATAAACATTCCGTCGCGCATTCAAGCCTGAGAGTTCAAAATCGGGTGCGACAGCATGACGACTCCGCTTGGGACTTAAGGTTCTTAACCACAACAGACCTAGGGTTATTATTTGACGTTATTTTTGCATTTAATTTTTATGTACTGTATTTTGTTTTATTTGTTTTAATTGCTATTTGCTTTACTGCTTTCCTTAAACTGGCATTCCGCTCATATTTCTTCCACTCTGGAAAATTCACACTACCACACACTCACGCGCTGGTGTGTTTTGCGCACCCGCAAATTTCTTTCAAAATATCAAATTTTAAGAGAGTTGGCGCCTGCGCGGAGTTAGATCGGTTCGTCTGATCAGCCGCGTAGCCTTCTCACTCGAGTTGTCCGCTCGGGAACCTTGCGTCTAATAAAGCCAAATCTTATAAACTTAGGATAGAGCTATACCACCCCTTATTTTAAGGCATGCATGCATTTACCCTAGGTGGGTCAATCCTTGGCATTGACACCACAAGTAGGAAGACACCAAATTGGTCAACGGGTTTTTTACAACCCCGCGGCCTAACAACATATTATGTGTTGCATAGTCATGATAAACGAAACCAAGCCTAAAATCGAAATGCCTAAGTTGGAAAATGCATACTCATTTTTTGTATTATTTATTTTTAGATGGAACCTATCCCTCAGATCAGAATGGTGAATGGGATTTCGAGTAAATTGAGGATGTGGTGGTCAAAATTCGACTTAGGTAGTCAGATGGAAATCAGAAGGAGGTTGGGATGCCTCATCTCATTATTCGACATCTCTCCCGATCAGCACTTGGTCAGAGCATTGATCCAATTTTGGGACCCGGATCGAGTCGTCTTCAAATTCAGGGATTTCGAAATAACCCCCACCTTAGAAGAAGTCAACTATTTTACTGCTTTGGCATATCATGACAGAAAACCAGTTATTCCGCATGGCCAGTCGGGGAAAAAACTCATCCGTTACTTGGGTTTAAAGAATACCAGAGAATTGCGTTGCTTCGAAAACAATTGGGTTTCTCTAGACTACATGTACGAGAGATATAGTTGCCGAGACGGATACAAGTTGTTTAAGAATGAATTTTGTTGCACTGCGGACCATTGTAGAGTTAGGCGTCCTATTGCATTTGCTATGGCTTTCTTAGGGACTCTTTTATTTCCACTCGAGCATGGAAGGATTAGTACATGCATATGTTCAGTAGTTAGAGCAGTGTTCGACGAAGTTGGTGACAAACGGCTCACTTTGACGCCCATGATTTTGGCGGAACTGTTTAGAGCCTTGAACAGATGCAGAAGGGGTGAATCATGCTTCTTTGAAGGCAGTAATCTTATCTTACAGATATGGGCAGTAGAGCATTTCTATCAGCGTTCAAATATGACCGATGTATGCCACAGTAGCATAACAAGATCTCCACCTTTTATGAAAGAACAAAGTGTTATGTGTCACCAGTAGGCACAGAGGATTGGTACAGGTACTTAGCCTCTCGCAGTAGCAGTCAGGTTCAATGGAAGTATCCGTTGCTTCATATCGTCAAGAGGGTTTACTTGAGACATAAGGGACTTTATTACATCATACTTATAGGTCTAAGGGGACTACAACCATATGCTCCATTACGTGTACTCCGACAGTTTGGCCATACGCAAGTAATTCCTCTCATAGCTGACATGAGGGCCTCTGAAATCCAGTTCGGACCGGAATTCATCATTCCCGAAGCCAAGCAGATCCTTTATGAGTGGTATCATATTGATCAAATGGAATTTGGGAAGGACCAAGCAGGGGTATCCCCGAAGTATCAAACATGGTTTCTAGACCGCACGGAATATAGTTCAAAAGGGGAGCAAGGCATTGAAGACATTGGTGCAAGGAACAGAATAAGGGATAATCAACTCAAAGAGAAGGTCATCACTCCAGACATGTGGGTCCTAATGCACGATGCAGTACAGTACTTGGAACAGGCAGGGGCTATACCGAAGAAGACCTAAGCCTCACCATCACATCGGTAACATAGTTATTTAGTTTGAGATTTTCATTGTTTTTCTTATAAGTGTTATTTCAATTAGCTTTATTTCCAATAAAAGCATTTCGATACAATGGTGTGGGTACATCTAACATGACTTTGCATATATGACGCTTAGGCCTACCTCTGGCATAATAGAGGCCCCTTGCATATTAGGACGCACATTAATCTACTCTATTTTTTTAAAGTTTCATTGTATGCCCCCATATGTTCTTCTATTTATGTTGATGCTAACACATGTTTCACATAAAAAAAAGGATTTTGATGTATTGCTTCCCTCCTCGGCTGATTTGTGTTGGCAAGCACTGGTTGAACACCCATATTTCACAAGATCCAAAGCACGAGCAACAAAAATGAATGATTCAGGGGTAAACGAACAAGATGGTTTGGGACTCATTGCCATTCAACGAGATGAACCAGAAACATCAGAAAGGGGGAATGCCACATCTTCCGACAAATACCTCACTCAAGTACTGCAACAAATGGCGGTCATGCAAGCGGAAATAGATCGACTCCGAGACATCACTAAGCTATCCATAAGCCTCAATGCACAGCTACCCACACTTCCAAATTCACCGTCTTTTCGACGCCCTCCCCAACACCCAACAAATAACCCGCAGCCCACCAATCCACAACACACCTCCTCCTAACCCACAAACCACAAATGACCCTAACCCAAGCATACCAAACCCCTATATACCAAAGTCCGATGTTCCAAAACCCTTACTATGATCACTTTAGCCAAACTCCTCCCCCGTACTACCAACCTTCACTCGTCTCATACCCTGTCTACACCACCCAGCCAATATACAATTCGCCACGGGCATTCACCTACACAAATCCCTCACAATACCGACCAGCATACCCACCCCCACAACAATACCACGCACAAAACACACCCAGACCCCGATCCAATACCGAGAAGAAGCCTACAAAACTATACACCCCGTTGGCCGAACCATATTCCCAACTATATGAAAGACTGAGAGCCGCTGGTTTTATACAGTCGATCCCAGGGCGAACTCCCAATCCACTCCCACCATGGCATGATGAGAATAAACATTGTGCATACCACTCTGGAGCATCCGGACACGATACAGATAGTTGTTATGCTTTGAAAAACATAATTGAGGAGCTAATCAAAGAAGGAGCTATTCAGTTGAAAGAACCTTCCCCTAATGTCAACAACAATCCCTTGCCAAATCACGACAATGATGACGTGCACATGATCGCCCTTGATGATGGGTACGACATGAAAGGGACTATTGTGCCAATCAAAGAGAAAGAGACAGTGAGATCTTCAGCCCACATTGCTCATGTGATTACAACCAAGGTTAGGGCGCCGTTGGAAGTAGAGTTGAGCCGTCATAAACCCCTAATGACAGCCTTAGTACCAGGTTGGAGCCATTCGATCAAACAACAGAATGAGGATAAACAGAAACAAGTGGTAGAAGTTGTTGCGGCGGGAGTGACGAGGTCCGGACAACGTTACGCATCTGTAGAAGTATCGCGGAAGGTGCCCCAGAAAAAGACTGTGACCGAACCAGAAGTAGAGAAATTTTGGAGAAGAATGCCTACAAGAGACTACTCAATTGTAGAACAGTTGAGTAAAACACCACCACAAACTTCTCTATTGTCACTGTTGATGAATTCCGTGAACCACCAGATCTATTTGATAAAGGTTCTGAAAGAGGCTCATGTGCCAGTCGAGACTGCTGATAAAAACTTCTCAGCATTGATCGGGCAAATTAAAGAGGTGCAAAAGATAATCTTCCATGAGAGTGAGTTACCTCCTGAGGGTCGTGGACACAATAAGGCGTTAAACATAATAGTCAGGTGTGCGAATAAGTTTATCTCTCGAGTTTTGATCGATGGAGGTTCAGCTGTTAATGTATGCCCTTTGGGTACTCTTCGAACTTTAGGAGTCGACATTGGGGAACTCCGTGAGAGATACATGAGGGTAAAAGGTTTCAATGGGACCCTGAGGAGCGTCGCAGGCGAGATTGACTTGACACTGCAGATTGGACCCGCAGAGTTCGTAATAGAATTCCACGTATTGGACATATCCATATGCTATAATTTATTACTTGGGAGGCCTTGGATCCACGTGGTCAGAGCCATCCCTTCCGCTTTGCATCAAGTCTTGAAATTCATCTAGAATCATCATGAAGTTGTGGTTGAGGGCGAAAAGGACAACACTGCTAACACCAAAGGGGCAATTCCAGTCATCGAGAGTATGGAAAGGCTAGATGGGTCTGTTTACCATATGAACATGATCGTAGACGTTAGCAAGGATAAACGAATGCGACTACCCCGCACTCCCAAAATGGTAGCCCGAGAGATGCTAAGAAATGGTTTCGAGCCAGGTCGAGGACTTGGACCAAAATTAGGAGGGATCACAGAGCCGATTCACCCGCCGAAGAAGAAGGACACTTTTGGCCTCGGATATCAGTCCACTACCGAGGAGATGTTGTTATTTGATCACAGAAGGAAGGATGAGTCTCATCTACCAAGACCTGTTCCGCCCCTGAATCATTCATTTGTCAAAGCATACACTTTGCTTCGCTACTGAAGAGAGGATGCATAATCTCGGAGGACTTCAGGGCCTTTTCATTTCTGAAGAGGAAGCAGAGTGTCATGCAATTTTGGAAGACTACACAGATGACCAGACCATTTGGAGTACAGAGCCATGAGATGTCTTGAGCAATTGGACCTGTATCCCAACGCTGTTTTTTCACGAGTCTGGCATACAAAATAATATACTTGTCGATAATGAAAATGTGACATGTCATAAAACAAGCGAACAAAGTCAGAACCGCGAAAATAATCCAACAGAACCCGAAGGAAGTTTTCCATTAGAAGAATTAACTGAAGAGCTAGGAAAGTTCGAAGATAAACCGAAACCAAATCTGGACGAAACGAAAACAGTGAACCTAGGAGATGATAAAGTCGTTAAGGAGACGAGGATCAGCGTCCACTTGAATGTCGTATAGAAAGAAGATTTGGTGGCTCTATTGAAGCAGTATGTTGACATATTCACTTGGTCTTATGATGATATGTCAGGTCTAAGCACGGACATCGTTTCTCATAAGTTGGCCATTGAGCCATCCTGCCGTCCAGTGAAGCAAAAACCGAGGAAAATCAAGCCGGATCAGAGTTTGAAAGTCAAGGAGGAGATCTCCAAACAATTAGACGCAAAGGTTATTCGGGTAGCAAGATACCCTACTTGGTTAGCCAATATTGTACCAGTAACAAAAAAAGGATGGTAAGATACAAGTTTGTGTCGATTACACGGATCTCAACAAGGCAAGCCCTAAAGATGATTTTCCCCTTCCGAACATCCATATACTCGTCGACAATTGTGCGAAGCATGAGTTGCAGTCATTTGTTGATTGTTTCGTTGGGTACCATCAGATCTTAATGAATGAAGAAGATGCAGAGAAGACCGCGTTCACCACTCTGTGGGGGGTATATTATTATCGAGGCATGCCGTTTGGACTTACAAACGCAGGTGTCACTTACATGAGAGCCATCACTATCATTTTTCATGATATGATCCATAAGGAAATTGAAGTCTACGTGGATGACATCATCATCAAGTCACGGAGGGCTACGTATCATTTGGTCCATTTGAAGAAGTTTCTTGAGCGGTTGAGGCAATATAACCTGAAGTTGAATCCGGCAAAATGTGCCTTCGGCGTTCCAGCGGGAAAATTATTGGGTTTCATCGTGAGCAGAAGGGGAATAGAGTTGGATCCTTCGAAGAGAAAGGCCATTAAGGGACTACCTCTTCCGAAAAGTCGCAAAGAGGTAATGAGTTTTCTCGGTCGTTTGAATTATATCAGCAGGTTCATAGCACAATCAACAGTGATATGCGAACCAATATTCAAGTTACTAAAGAAGGACGCTGCCACTAAGTGGACAATGGAGTGCCAACAAGCCCTTGATAAAATCAAAG
The DNA here is from genome assembly GCA_029844215.1 of Przewalskia tangutica. Classification (NCBI taxonomy): domain Eukaryota; kingdom Viridiplantae; phylum Streptophyta; class Magnoliopsida; order Solanales; family Solanaceae; genus Przewalskia; species Przewalskia tangutica. The sequence goes on along the minus strand of CM056718.1, from coordinate 119,421,101 downwards.
AGTATCACAATCTGCCTTCGTGCCTCCGTAACCCGAGGCCTTCTTTATTATACTTATCCGTATTGGAAGATGCGTTCGGATGTGTGTTGGGGCAACATGATGAGACGGGAAGGAAGGAACAAGCAATATACTACTTGAGTAAAAAGTTCACGCCTTATGAAGCTCGTTACACAATGCTGGAACGCACCTGCTGCGCCTTGACTTGGGTCGCACAAAAATTCAAACCCTATTTATCCGCATACACCACCTACCTCATTTCGATGATGGACCCGATCAAGTATATCTTTCAGAAGCCCATGCCTACTGGAAAAACTTGCAAAATGGCAGATCCTTTTAAGTGAATTCGACATCGTATATGTCACCCAAAAGGCAGTCAAGAGGCAAGCGTTAGCAGATCATCTCGCGGAGAATCCGGTAGACGAGGAATATATTCTCATGACCTACTTTCCAGAAGAAGTGATGTTTGTAGGAGAAGACATCTTAAGAGTACCTGTTGAAGAATGTTCTTCGATGGCGCCGCGAATTTCAAAGGAGTAGGTATCAGAGCGGTTTTGGTATCAGAAACAGGACAACACTACCCAATATCAGCAAAGCTCAGATTCCCGTGCACCAATAATATGGTAGAATATGAGGCTTGCATACTGGGACTCTGAATGGCTGTCGACATGAACATACAAGAGTTGCTGGTCATATGAGATTCAGACTTGTTGACTCACCAAGTGCAAGGCAAATAGGCCACCAAGAATGTGAAGATACTTCTTTACCTACACTGCGTGAAAGAATTGCGCATAAGGTTCGTTAAGATAGAGTTCAGGCATACTCTGAGGGCTCAAAATGAGTTTGCAGACGCTTTAGCAACTTTGTCCTCCATGATTCAACATCTAGACAAGAACTATATTGACCCAATCAAAGTAGATGTGCTAGAGCAGCCAACCTATTGTTCTCAGATAGATGAAGAATCAGAGGGCAAACCTTGGTATGACTAAATCAAGAGGTATCTCAAGGCAGGCGAGTACCCGGAAGGCATGACCAACATACAGAAGAAGACTCTTCGGAGGTTAGCAAACCATTTCTTCCTGAGCGGCGAGGTCCTTTATCGGAGAACTCCGGATTTGGGTTTGTTAAGATGTGTTGACACCCAAGAAGCAAACAAATTATTAGAAGAGATACACGGGGGTATGTGCGGACCCCATATGAACGGTTTCACGCTAGCGAAAAAGATACTATGAGGAGGCTACTTCTGGATGACAATGGAAACAGATTGCATCCGTTTCATGCGGAAGTGTCATCAATGCCAGATCCATGGCGACTTGATTCATGTGCCGCCAAATAAGATCAATGTCACGAGTTCTCCATAGCCATTCGCAGCTTGGGGCATGGACGTCATCGGTCCTATTGAGCCGGCAGCGTCAAATGGACACAGGTTTATCCTAGTGGCGATCGATTACTTTACAAAATGGGTAGAAGCATCATCGTACAAGTCTGTGATCAAGAAAGTAGTAGTGGATTTTGTTCACCATAACATCATCTGTCGGTTTGGAATTCCAGAGTCAATCATAACTGATAACGGATCCAATCTCAATAGTGGTCTGATGAAGGAAATGTGTGAGAAGTTCAGGATCACTCATCGCAACTCTACTCCATATCGACCACAAATGAATGGAGCAGTCGAAGCGGCCAACAAGAACATCAAGAGATACTGAGGAAAATGATAAATAACTACAAGCATTGGCATAAACATTTGTCTTTCGCCCTCTTAGGTTACCGTACTACAATCCGGACCTCCACATGAGCAACACCGTATCTCTTGGTTTATGGAACAGAAGTTGTGCTGTCAGCGGAGATAGAAATACCATCCTTCAGAATCATCCAGGAAGCCGAACTAAACGAAGCCAAATGGATACAGAGTAGGTACGAGCAATTGATGCTTATTGATGAGAAACGAATGAATGCAGTCTGTCACGGACAACTTTACCAGAACAGAATGGCCAGAGCTTTTAATAAAAAGGTACGACCAAGAGACTTCCAACCAGGACAGCTGGTGCTGAAACATATATTCCCCAATCAAAGTGAGGCAAAAGGGAAATTCGCACCCAATTGGCAAGGGCCTTACATGGTTCACCGAGTGCTTACAGGAGGGGCCCTCATCTTAGCTGAAATGGACGGCGAAGTGTGGCCGAGAGCCATCAACACAGATGCAGTGAAGAGATACTACATTTAGAATGCTTTATTTTCCATGTAATTTCCCTTCATTTGTATTTGAACTACGTTTGACCCGATTCCCTTTGCGGGATACGTAGGCGGCCATATCGGCTTCAGTTCCATTTTTAGAAAAGTCCAATTACTTTGTTTGTAATCGGAACTACGTGTGATCTGATTCCCTTGGCGGATACGTAGGCGACCACATCGGCCTCAGTCCCGCCTTTAAAAGTTTTAAGTCTTGTCTGTAACGAACTACGTTCGACCTGATTTCCTTGGCGGATACGTAGGCGGCCTACATCGGCCTCGGTCACACCAGTAGGAAATCTTCGTTTTCTCATTTTGCATTTTAGTGAGCTGTACTCAGTCTTATCATACAGACAAGACAAATGGACGACATATATCCGACTCAGTTTCATCAGTAAAAAACCGAGACAATTTTTAGAGGCTTCGCCACGAAAAGACACCGACAAATATGATTCCATATGCTCGAAAGATCGACACAAACTGGGACAAATTTTAAGGAACTTCACTGCAACGAAGCACCGAGAATATGGGAGAATATACCGCCAATTTCGGATAAGGATGTTCGCTTTGTTTCACAACACGTCACTATTCAAAGATCGACATAATTTCCTACTAGTATATATGAGTATATTCTCTCAAGATAGAATATTTTCAACAATTGCTTTTGACCGAGACTTGAAATCAGACAGGGGTTACATGTCCAGACAAGACAACGTGTGCAAGTATCAAGAGCCAACACAAATCGGCCGACCCCTCCCCGAACTCACAATTTTTCTTTGAGTGAATTTTGCAGGACAACAGGAACAAGGAGGACAACAACATTCCAATACAACAGATTCGCTCACGAAGTCAAGCTGCAACAAGTCTACATCAAATACATCTCGCAAAAAACCACATCCTCTTTACTCAGGCTACATCATTTACACTTTAATTATTTCATCTAGTTTTGATTGTGCATGAATTACAACACAACTCCACATATAGAGGTGAGAACAATTTTATCTACACCTTAGGAGACGTCATTTGCATTTCGTCCATACAAGACGATAACGCCCTCACAAGGCGACATTTGCATTTCGTCCATACAAGACGATAATGCCCTCACAAGGCAACATTTGCATTTTTCGTCCATACAAGACGATAACGCCATCACAAGGCAACATTTGCATTTCGTCCATACCATACGACAACGCTCATACAAGGCGTCATTTGCATTTCGTCCATACAAGACGACAACGCCCATACAAGGCGTCATTTGCATTTCATCCATACAAGACGACAACGCCCACACAAGGCGTCATTTGCATTTTTCATCCATACAAGACGATAACGCCCTCACAAGGCAACATTTGCATTCCGTCCATACAAGACGACAACGCCCAAATAAGGCGTCATTTGCATTTCGTCCATACAAGACGACAACGCCCTCAAAAGGCAACATTTCTTTTTCGTCCATACAAGACGACAACGCCCATACAAGGCGTCATTTGCATTTCGTCTATACAAGACGACAACGCCCACACAAGGCGTCATTTGCATTTTCGTCTATGCAAGACGACGACGCCCACACAAGGCGTCATCTGCATTTTCGTCTATACAAGACGACAACGCTCATACAAGACGTCATTTGCATTTCGTCCATACAAGACGACAACGCCCACACAAGGCGTCATTTGCATTTTCGTCTATGCAAGACGACGACGCCCACACAAGGCGTCATCTGCATTTTTGTCTATACAAGACAACAACACCCATATAGGGCGTCATTTGCATTTCGTCCATACAAGACGATAACGCCCTCACAAGACATCATGTGCATTTCATCCATACAAGACGACAACGCTCATACAAGGCGTCATTTGTATTTCATCAATACAAGACGATAACGCCCACACAAGGCGGCATTTGTATTCCGTCCATACAAGACGACAACGCCCATACAAGACGTCGTTTGCATCTCTCCCATACAAGACGGTGTATCATCACGTCACTTCATTACATCACATACACGATTGACCACAACCGTGACACATAATTCACATTCTTACATAATCATCTTTATAGCATTTTGTCTTAACATTTATGCACTAACTGTTTTCTTGAGCTTTAGCCCGCAGGTACCTTAATTCAGGAGCGGAGCACAACGTGGACCTACCTCTTACACGGCGAACTGAGGCAAATCTTGTTGGGGAAGTCAAGCTACCCAACAAAAGGTAAATGTGGCCTCGAATAACTCATTGTTATCATAACTCGACACTGGGACAAATTTTAAATCTGCATCGGCCCCACCTTTAGTTTTCAGACACCAACAACCCAATGTAGGTTTTATCACCATGACCCAGTATCATAATTCGACACTGGGACAATTTTTGAATCGACATTTGTCCTCACTTTTCTTAACCTTTGTTCTAATTCCGATGACCGAGGCAAAATTGGCTATAAGTCAACGTCTTTGTCTGAAGATTCTTTCATCCTCTCCATACAAAGAGGGACAACTGTTGACACCCAATTTTGTCCATCCCCTTCGATCAATAACCAATAAATTAAACAATTTTTTTTAAAATTGCAATTTTTACATCGCAAAATAATCTCTACACTAATAATATATGTATAATAAACATATACATGCGTAAATAAGGAGTTTAATAATGGCACCACATCTTACGTAGAATATTAAGCACTTTGGGTCTCGCACTCGCATTTATCAATTTTAAGCCCTATTTTATTTCCATTAATTCTTAATAATTTTAATAATAATAAATACGTAAATAAATAAATAATTTAGCAATAACGTCGTGTCAAATAACATAGTCGCATTTATTAATATGCAAAGCAATTTCATAATTATTGTAATAATTTAAACCCAAGCTAAAATTAATAAAGCACCTAAAGTCATATCAAGATAATTTAATTTCAACTTAAATAATGATAAATAATGCACAATAAATAAGATTTTAATAACGACATCACATTATAAAATATTAAGCACTAATTAAATAGCACGCCCGCATTTATTATTATAATAATAAATCCAAGCTAAAACTAATAAAACACCTAGGGGTGTATTTAAATAATTTAATTTACCACTAATTAAATAATACACCTAAAACTAATACACAAATCAAATAATTAAGAGCCCAATCACCCCTTGATTTCGTCTGACCCAAGCCCACGACCCGAAGCCCAAAACTCGCGGCCCACTACGCTATAACCATCCCTTCATCGTTCACAACGCATAAAAAGGAAACCTAAACCTAAAGGGGATCCGCCGCACCCCTTACCCCCCCGCACTCCATCGCCGCACCTTCCCCTGCCAAGATTCTTGCCTGAGAATCCGACGACCTTTCCTTACCCATGCACACCCAGCCAGCTCACTGAATCCTTACCTAAAGTTAGCACTAAATCGCACTAAATCGTTCTAAATATACACCCGAAAATCTTACACCAAATCGTCTAAAATCCTTACCATAACCAGATGACAGTAAGAATCAAGCACAAATCTCGTCCAAAAATCAATACCGAATCAGTACCCAAATCGCACAAAATCAGTCGAAAATCGCATCAATACTTACCAACACTGAAACCCGAATTAAGGCTATATAAACATAGCAACATACACACAGAAAGGGGGGCACGAATCATCCAAAAAACACCCACAGATTGGTTCTAAAAAGACATTCTCTTTTCTATTTAGTTTCATCTTCTTCCTCGCACACGAATTACTAAGAACTCTTCTTCGACGATTCGAAGGTACGCTCGCCGTCGCCTCAGATTCTCCCTACACAAAGGGTAAAACTCAATTTCCCTACAAATTTTAGTTTATTTCAATGTTTTATGTGTTCATATGTGCTTTATGTTAGTTAATTATTTGTTGTTAGGTTAGTTTATATTATTACGTTTGTCAATGCTTAAGTATGATGTAGAACTTAATCTGATTAAATAACCCAGATTTGCGTTTGTTTGTTAAACCATGAATCAGGCTAATGTTTATCATATTTGTCGAGTATATTGTCAATGCGTTCTTAATAGAACGTGAAGAGTATATTGTCTGTTAAGTTGTGTTGCCTTAAATTTTACACTTATTGGATTAAACCATACTATGTTAAGCTATATTTGTGGTTGTATTCCCTGGCTTAATTTGTAAATTTGTTTCATGTGTTAAATACATGCAATGGACTATCAAGACTGTTTAGGGAGGGGTTGAGTTAAGAAAATGATTTGGATGAACCCTTTTGTATGTAAACAAAATGTCTATTCCCTTTGATAGATTACATATAAACATATCCACATTGTCTACTTGAAGTGTTGGTTCATCAGGCCTTGATTACAATTCGTCCCATGTACACCATGTCTATTTTTGTGTTTATCAATTATTGAGTATGAGTTTATTGAAAATGGTCTTAGCCCGGCTATGCAGCTATCCTCATGTTCCTTTCCAGTATTTTGTTGGGTTTTTCAAGTTATTTTTCTCTTCTTTAGGTCATATCCTTATTCTATTGATATTGTGCAAATATGCAACCCCTCATGTTCATTTAGAAGAGAAATCTGGCTCCTGTCTGTATGCTTAGAATGCTATCTCTGGAAGTGCCCCCTCCCTCATATCCTGATATATTCCCTGAACCAGCAATCTATCTATCTTTGTTTGAATACTAAAGCATATTTGTGATAACATGTAGTATCCTCTAAATTATTTAGCTATCATATCTGCAATTCATCTTACTTTAAGCTGTCATGTATGCATCGGATTTTGCTGATTTTCATCGATGTAGCAAGTAGGCAGTAAGAAAGAAATTCTACATATTTTGGCTTGATTAGTTCCATATTATGAAGGAATTGCATAAAAGGACCATCTTGGCATGACTAGGCCTTCATACTCTTTTAAATTCATCGTAACTTTCCCTCTGTTTACCTTTCCTGCATCTAACCTGTTTTTCCACCTATGATATATAGATAAATATACAAAGTGTATCCAATCCATATCTCATTACATTATACCACGCATATCATAGATATATTAGGTTCACTTACGCGCGATAGCAGGCTTGCAAGCTCGTTACCCTTAAGGATTGGACTGAATTGTAATGGGTCTGTTTTCTTGTTAGTTAATCACATATATGGCTGGTTTGCCTTTCTTCTAAAATCTGAAATTGTAACTGATCATATTTAGCAGTAGACCGATATTGTATTAGGCCTTAGTATTGGGCTGATTTGTTTGGTTTTGGTTTAATCTGAAATTTTGTATCTTGGGCCAGTGTTGATAATTTTGTCATTCTAAGCTTGTTCTAGTTTTTGCAAGGATAATACCATTTCCTGAAAATGTTTATTCGCGTTTCTCTTATGTGTATATGTCTTTATTCGAACATATACTAATCCTTATCTCTTTCTTTTTCTTACATGAACTGTATTGGAGAAAACGAAGAGTCTCAATACGAGACTCGTCGCGCCCCCTTATCAAAAGGAAGATCCATACCCATTTTCATCGCATCGCAACATCCATATTCTTCGTGTCCTCATTTCGGGCATCCTAAGTAGGACAAGGTATTGTCATCTGTGTCATCACAATTCTCAAAACCCTCCCCTCTTTTACATATATTTGCTTTTTTATTTTTTTTTATTTATGTGTTTAACTTTGTATTTAATAAAATACTAACTCCATTAGTTGTAGAATAAATCGGGGAGGGTAATATAAAGTAGAAACTCTTCTTAAAATTATTTCTTATAGATTCGTCATATAAATTCAATATTCAAAGATAATCCATTCATCATTTATATATGTAACTAATACATTACTCCTTATCTAATTTCGAACAAAAGAAATAATTTTCTCATAAACTCTTCATAAATATCATATGAGTAATTTATCACTCTTATTATTATCACTAAACGTTTTTTTTTACATACACTTACAAAAGTAATTTCATGTCTTACAAATGTATAATTAACTTTACATATATTTTAGGAGTCTTAACCTTACATATACCTATAGGAGTAATTTATCATTTTTTCCTTTTGTTAATAAAGTAATCTCATGTCTTACAAATGCATAATTGACTTTACATATTTTTGTGAGTCTTATAAAATCCTTTAAGTTATCAAAATACATTCTTTTAGACATTTGCAACATCCCTTTTTACTTAAATAATTTTTTCTAAAACATACATCTCTTAGCCAGATAAATTAACCTAGGTTTGAACGGACAACCGTAAGTTAGCGGATTCTAAAGGATGCCTAATCCCTTCCCTTTAGATAATAAAGAACCCTTATCCAGAATCTTATTTAGTTTCACAGACCATTAAATGGAGTTAATGTTGACTTTAATCGGTTAGCCTTTAGGTGTCCTAATTCACCCAATTAATTAGGTGGCGACTCCCTTAACATTTACATTTGGTTTTGGGGGGGATAACCATTCCGTCGCGCATTCAAGCCTGAGAGTTCACAATCGGGTGTGACACTGTTGACTTTGTATCATCATGTCAAAACTCTGCATCATCCTCCGCTGGTTCATGAGCAACTGCTCCATCATGTGCAGAAGGTTCAATTCCAGTCTTGGCGGCGCTACTGCGCCATGCGAGCCTCTGTCTCAGGCTCATCCTCATCCATGGCAGCCTCTGTTGCTGGTGGTGGTGTTGGTCTCCTTCTTGCTGCTGTTGGAGGAACTGGTTCTGGGAAGGCATGCACTATCTCATATGTCACAGGAGGTTGACCCTTATCATATGTATCAGTAGCTAGGGTTGGGACTCCATGTCTAGAACATAAACTGCAAATAAGTAATATGTGTCCCAACCCACCTGTAGTGACCAACCTACTGGTTTCTCCAATCTTCTGCAATATCTCATTCCCAACATCAATCGTATTCCCTTCCATAATTCCATATATCATCTTTATTCTATCCGCTGGCACTCTAGTGAAGTGCGTCGATGGAATCAGGCGAGCACTGACGAAATATAACCAACCCTTGGCTGTTTTGTTGAACTGACATATGCTCAGTCCTCTTGATCCATTTCGTGCAATATCATACTCAGCCCCAGGGTAGCATAATGTGCTTGCGACGATATCCCAATCGATGTTGTTGGCATTTCTAGACCAAGTTCTGAAATAGCTTCGATCATCGCCTCTTTCTTCAACATCAGTTGTTCTTAATAGCTCATTCACCACCTCAGCCGTCACTGGCACATACTGTCCTCTCACAAAATATCTACCATTTACCCGTTCCGGAAAGTTAGCATAGAATTCTTTTACCACTACAGTGTTCTGTGGTACTATTCTTTCTGGATTAACAAATCTCTTCCACCCAATTGCCTCTATCATCGCCCGAATAGGCTCATAGACATCGACATCCTCAAATGGCTTCCTTTGGTACTCCATTCCTCGCTCAGGTATCAGGGGTCTACTACTAAGTTTGTAATATCTATATTCTGCTTTTTGACTAACAAACCTAGTAGTGTCATATTGTGGAACGGAGACGGATGTGGACGATCTCCTTTTTCTGGCAGACATTTTGGAAAATTTTCAGCAGTGTTTCCTCTGTTTTAGTGAGATTACCCAGCAACTTTCAATCACACCAATCTACACACAGCGTAATCAGCAAAATACAACACCATTCAACCCCCAAACTTCACTCAAATCACAGGTACAACACCCCACATCACTACGTACAATCTTACCGCGAAATTTCCAACACCAAACTTCAACACACCCCACAATATCTGCCAATAAAGCACATCCCCAAACTTATGAATTACCTCCCCTTATTGCTTTGAAAATTTCAAGAAAAATGATGAAAGTTACCTTGGAATGTGTTCTTCAAAATTTTCTTGTTCCTAGTGATGGATTGAGGCAATGGAATGAGGGTTGTTGTTTGAAATGGTTAAGGGTGCAAGGAATTGAAGTACTTTGGTTGTGATTGAGTTTAGTTTGTGGATGATTTTGAGTAATGGAAGTTGATTTCGTGGGTTTTGGAGAGATGAAGGGTTTTTGGGTTTTGATTTGGAGAGGGGAAATCGAATTAGGGCTCTTTTAATTTCAGATTTTCGTCGCGGCGCCACGGCCCTGAGATTGGCGTCGTGGCGCCCAACCATCTGCGACCCTCTGAACTTCCGTAGCCGTGGCGCTCTGATTTGGCGTCGTGGTGCCCAAACTTCAGAGACCTTCTGGACTTTTCGGCGCTGTGGAGCCCAACTTTCTGCGGCTTTCTGCATTCTCGGCGCCATGGCCCTCTGCTGGGCGCCGTGGCGCCGAGCCGATTTCCTTCATCTCTCACGTTTCGTCCTCCACTTTTTAGCCCTGTATCTGTCATCACAACATGTAAACAATACCTTCCGTGAGACTGTTCTAACTAAAACTAAATTGCATAAATTTAAAAACCTTGGGTTGCCTCCCAAGTAGCGTTGTCTTTAACATCTTTTAGTCGGACGCATGTTCCTTATCAAGAGGCATGGGGTAACTTAACCCCACAGCCTACCCATTTCATAATCATTTTTCTCTTTCGCCTTCTGTTTTTCTTTTTCTCCTTTCTCTCAAGAGAAGGTTTAGCATTGCTCACCTGTACCGGCGGACTGATTTCCTTCGCTTTGGCCTGTGCTGGCTCAACTGATGTGCTAACAGTGCTGACTGCAAAACACTTGCTTATGACTGGGGGTTCAACGGTGTGTTTAAACACCTTGAACATCATCTCTTCATCCTCAACTCTGGGTTTCAGCTCGCTTTTTTCCACATCAATCAAGGCTCTCCCAGTTTCCAAGAATGGTCTTCCCAAGATGATAGGGATTTCATCATCTTCCTCCATATCAAGGATGAGGAAGTCTGCAGGAAAGAAGAATTTTCCCACCTTAACCAATATGTCTTCAATTATTCCCCTGGGATGCACCACTGTCTTATCCGCCAACAACAAGTTCAATGTGGTTGGTTTGGCTTCACCCAAACCTAACCTCTTGAAAACGGACAAGGGCATGCGATTTATGCTAGCCCCCAAATCACACAGGGCCTTGTTACATGTCACCCTACCAATTGTGCAAGTCAATGTGAAGCTCACTGGATCCTTAAGCTTGGGGGCAGTTTCTTTTGCAAGATGGCACTGCATTCCTCTGTCAATGCCACTGTCTCATACTCAGCTAGCTTTTTCTTCTTCCCAAGAATTTCCTTCATAAATTTGAAATAAGTATACATTTGCTCCAACGCCTCAATGAAAGAGATGTTAATGTGCAGCTTTCTAAATATCTCCAAGAACTTGTAGAATTGCTTATCAACTGCTTTCCTTTGCAACCTCTGAGGGTAAGGAATCTTCTCTGTGTATTCCCTCACTGGAACTGTTGGAGCCTTCTCTAAAATAGGGTGGTCCTCAGTAACCCCCTCATTCTCTGCATCTACTCTTTGCTCAACTCTCTGTTCTAACACAGGCTGAGGTGTAGGTTGTTCTAGTTGCTTCCCACTTTTTAGCTGCACCGTCTGACACTTCTCTCTGGGATTCATCTCTGTATTACTAGGAAGAGTGCCTTGTGGCCTGTTATTTACCATCTTTGCTAGCTGTCCCACATGCGTCTCCAAGTTCCTGATAGAGGACTTTGTTTATGCCATGAACTGGGTTTGTGAATTCAAAAGTGTCAACAAGGCTGCTCGCAATCGGTCTGACTTTTCTTGTGGAGCAGGTGTACTGAACTGTTGGGGAGATGAGGCCTGGTTAAATGGTTGCTGATTTTGGTATTGGCCTCAGAACTGGTTTTGTTGCCCTTGATCACCCCTCCATATAAAGTTAGGGTAATTCCTCCACCCTGTATTGTAGGTATTTGAATAGGGGTTGTTCTGGGGCCTTTGGTAATTCCCCACTGCCTGACATTCTGCTTGCTCAATAGGGATGTTATTGGGGTCGGCTGATGGGCACCTATCAAAAGTATGAGGACCCCCACACATCTCACAATTCAGTGGCATCTGAACTGCATTCACTGACAATGTGTTATGTTGTAGTTGCTTGGTCAAGAGAGAAACCTGTGCATTTAACGTTGTAATGGCATCGATCTCATTAACTCCTATCGCTCTTCTTCCACTTACCCATCTATCATCTGTCACATGGTTATTGGTGGCCATGTCTTCTAGCAAATGATGAGCCTCATGTGTTGTCTTCTTCATGAAGGTTCCATCTGCAGCTGCGTCAATGATGGTTCTTGTGGTCCCACTTAGCCCATTGTAGAATATGGACCAAATTCCACAGCTCAATGCTATGATGTAGACACTTTCTCTGCAGATCTTTAAATCTCTCCCAAGCCTCATAGAGTGACTCTCCATCAGCCTGGTAAAAATTGTTCAGCTCTCCTCTCAGCTTAGCTGCTTTGGACGGTGGAAAGAACTTTGCCAAGAATTTTTGTGCCAACTTCTACCATGTGAATATAGAATCTGTAGGCAGTGAATTCAACCAAACTTTTGCTCTATCCCTGAGTGAGAAGGGAAAGAGCCTCAATCGGATGACGGCGTCAGTAACGCCATTATACTTGAAAGTTGCACACATCTCCAAGAAATTTGCTATGTGCATATGAGGGTCTTCAGATGGCAACCCTCCGAATTGAACTGTATTCTGCACCATACTCAGGATCGTAGGCTTGATTTCGAAATTATTTGCTCCTATTCTGGGAGATTGATGCAAGTCTGTGCTCCATTCACCCTTGGCAGCACATAATCTCCCAAGCTTCTCTCAGCTTGAACCTGGACCCTTTCTTCCACATCCATTGGTAACCTCTGGGGCACCCTCTGGTTAGGTTGATGATCACCTAACCCTTCGTTCATCTCATTGTTATTCTGCAAGCCTCTCATTGCTATTAAGGCCAAGATTCATTTGTTTTTCCGGTTCTTCTTGCAAGTTTTTTCAATCTCCGGGTTGAATGGAACAAGTGTATCTGCTCCTCTTCTCCTTCGCATAAACTAGATGCCTGCAACATATTGATCGGTGTATTTTATATACACCTTTTGAGTCATTTTTAGTTAGTATTTTGCCCATTTTTGTACAAATGCGTGTCGTTTTAGGATAAATTTTCTTTCTTTTGAGTCATATTGGTTTAAAGTGGCTCATTGGCGGAAAAAGAGCAAAAAGAGGGCAGAAATAGAGGTTCCAGAGCTCAGCGAAAGTTGGCGGCAAGACGCAAAGCAGGCGGCGCGCGCCTCCAGCCAGAGTCGAGCGCGCGGCTGATTATAGAGAGCTGCAGTTTGTTTCGCCGATTCTGGCAGCGCGCCGATTTCGAGTTTTGGGCGGGTGACACATTTTCAGAGTCCAAAAGGGATAACTTTTCCTACTTACATATTCCTTAACCCTTTTCCATAACTTTTCCTAAAACCTTTACCTAAACGGATTCCATAATATTTCCTACCTACATAATCCCTAACCATTTACCTAAAGGATTCTTGGTCTATAAATAGTCACTACATCATTAGAAAAATCATTCATTCTACATCCTTCATTCCACATTTCAATCCATCACCCATCCCATTCTCCATCCACCATTCCATTCCATCTTGTAAATATTCCACAACACAATCCTTGGATGCTAGAAGGCTTGGAGACTTGTTCTTGAGTATTTTCTTTTCTTTCTTTTTGCTTTGTTTATTTCAGTTCATGTATGGAGATTGTATTAGTTCTTAGCATGACTATGGCTAGGAGCTAATTACTTTGTTAGGGATTTTCTTGTGATTCTCTTGAAACTTTTATTCATGAATTAATACATTAGTTGATTTCTTCTTCACTTGCTTAAGATTTATTCAATAATTGTTTTGATTGCTTGATAATTAATTGATCACTAGTTATCATCACTTATATGAGTTCTAATCGAAATCCGAAAGGGGAGATTGTGAATATGCTATAATTGAATAAACATAGGTTTAAATCGTGGACGAAAGTACCCCGATACTTATGTAGCTTAATAGGTTATTGCTCTTAATCCTCCTTTGTAGTCAATATTGTCACCGAAAGGTAGAAGAGTTCTCCATTGGGGTTGAGTGTTTATATTACCTTAACAGGAGTATAAAACGGTCTAGTTAACCTGCTATCTTAACGTAGAAGAAGAAGTCAGTCTAATTGTATTAATGATTGAATAGAGTGGATAGTTGATGATCTTGAAAGCCCTAATTCTCCATCATAACTGATTTAATTCAAAGTATTTTTATAATTAGTTTATTTCCTGCATTATTAGTTTAGAATTCCAACTCAATTAACGTTAATCAAATAGAAACTAAAGCATAGATAATCGGTACTTGAAAACCAGTCCTTGAGGATGATATTCGGTCTTACCTAGACTATATTACTTGTCCTGATACGTGCACTGTGTGTGCATAAATCGCGCATCAAGTTTTTGGCGCCGTTGCCGGGGATTGGCGTAGTTCAATATCATTTTACCTATTCTTAATTTCTAATTTGGTTTTTATTTTTGTTTTTATTTATTACTATTTTTTTATTTTGTGAAAACCAGTGTGTCGTGATCTGTTTGTTTATTTTGATTTGTTGCAGGAATCTAGTTTATGCGAATGAGAAGAGGAGCAGACACACTTGTTCCCTTCAACCCAGAAATTGAAAAGACTTGCAAACAGAACAGGAGAAACCAACGAGTTTCGTCCTTAATAGAGATGGGAGGCTTACAAAACAACAATGAGATGAACGAAGGGTTAGGTGATCATCAACCTAACCAAATGATGCCCCGGAGATTGCCGATGGATGTAGAAGAGAGGGTCCAGGTCCAAGCTGAGAGAAACTTAGGAGATTATGTGTTGTCAAGGGTGAATGGGGCACAAACTTGCATCAGGCACTCAGTAATAGGAGCAAATAATTTTGAAATTAAGCCTGCGATCCTGAGTATGGTACAGAATATTGTTCAGTTCGGAGGGTTGCCATCGGAAGATCCTCACATGCACATAGCGAATTTCTTGGAGTTGTGTGCAACCTTCAAGTACAATGGCGTAACTGATGACGCCGTCCGATTGAGGCTCTTTCCCTTCTCACTCAGGGATAGAGCGAAAGTTTGATTGGATTCCTTGCCAACATATTCGATATTCACATGGCAAGAGCTGACACAGAAATTTTTAGCAAAGTTCTTTCCACCGTGCAAAGCCGCTAAGCTGAGAGGGGAGTTGAACAATTTTTATCAAGCTGATGGAGAGTCACTCTATGAAGCTTGGGAGATATTCAAAGATTTGCAAAGAAAGTGTCCACATCACAGCATTGAGTTGTGGAATTTGGTCCATATTTTCTAAAATGGGTTAAGCGGGACCACCAGAATGATTATTGACGCAGCCGCATGTGGAACTTTCATGAGAAAAACAGCACACGAAGCTCATGATTTATTGGAAGACATGGCCACCAATAATCATGTAACAGAGGACAGATGGGTGAGTGACAGAAGAGCAATGGGAGTCCATGAGATTGATGCCATCACAGCATTAAATGCACAAGTTGCTCTCCTAACCAAGAAACTGCAACAAAATACAGTGTCTGTAAATGCAGTACAAATGTCATTGAGTTGTGAAATGTGTGGAGGTCCACATACCTTTGATAGGTGCCCATCAGCTGATCCTAACAACATCTCGATCGAGCAAGCAGAGTGCCAAGCAGTAGGGAATTATCAAAGGCCCCAGAACAACCCCTATTCGAATACCTACAATCCAGGGTGAAGGAATCACCCTAACTTTTCATGGAGAGGGGATCAAAGACAACAAAACCAATTTCGAGGTCAGTACCAAAATCAGCAACCATTCACTCAGGCCTCATCTTCACAACAATTCAGTGCTCCTGCTCAACAAGAGAAGCCAGATGAGTTGAGAGCAGCCCTGTTGACACTCACCAACTCACAGACCCAGTTCATGGCAGAGACTAGATCCTCTATCAGGAATTTGGAGACACGTGTGGGATAACTAGCGAAGATGGAAAACAACAGGCCACAGGGCACTTTGCCTAGCAATACAGAGATAAGCCCCAGAGAACAGTGCCAAGCGGTGCAGCTGAGGAGTGAAAAACAGTTAGAACAGCTTACACCCCAGCATGTGGTGGAACAAGGAGTAGATGCAGAGAGGGAGAGGGTTGGTGAAGATCGCCCGATATTAGAGAAAGCTCCAACAGTCCCATTGAAGGAGTACACTGAGAGGATTCCTTTCCCGAAAAGATTTCAAAATAAAGTGGTTGATAAGCAATTCTCCAAGTTCTTGGAGATATTCAGAAAGTTACACATCAACATTCCGTTCATTGAGGCATTGGATCAAATGCCTACTTACTTTAAATTCATGAAGGAAATTCTTGGAAAAAAAAAGAAGTTGGCAGAGTATGAGCTGATGGCACTGACAGAGGAATGCAGTGCCATCTTACAGAAGAAATTGCCCCCTAAACTCAAGGATTCAGGGAGCTTCACACTGTCTTGCACAGTTGGCAGGGTAACATGTAATAGGGCCCTTTGTGACTTGGGGGCTAGCATAAATCTTATTCCTTTGTCTGTTTTTAAAAGGTTGGAGTTAGGTGAAGCCAAACCAACCACTGTGAGCTTGCAGTTAGCAGATAGGACGGTGGTGCATCCTAGGGGAAAGATTGAAGATGTCCTAGTTAAGGTGGGAAATTTTTTTTTTCCTGCGGACTTCCTCATCCTTGATATGGAGGAAGATGAGGAGATCCCCATCATATTGGGAAGACCGTTCTTGGCAACAGGGAGAGCCCTAATTGACGTAGAGAAGGGTGAGCTGACACTTAGAGTGGAAAGTGAAGAGATGGTGTTCAAAGTGTTCAAACACATTATTGAACCCCCAGTCATGAGCAAGTGTTTTGCAATTAGCACTGTCAGAACTTCGTTTGAGCCAGCGCAAGCCACAGCAAGGGAGATAAGCCCGCCAAAACAGGTAAGTGATACTGAACCTCCTCTTGAAAAAAAAGAAAAAAAGAAAAACAGAAGGAGAAAGCGGAAAATGTTGATGAAGTGGATAGGTTATGGGTTAATTTACCCCATGCCTCGTGAGTAATGAACCTGTGTCCGGCTAAAAGACGTTAAAGACAGCGCTACTTGGGAGGCAACCCAAGGTTATTTTATTCAATTTAATGCAATTTAGTTTTTTTAATTTGTTTTTACTTAGAACAGTCTCACGTAGGGTATTGTCTATATGTTGTGATGACAGGTGCAGAGCCAAGAGTTTGGAGGACGAAAACTGAAAAGAAACCAAAAGAAAATCGGCTCGTGTGCGTGGGAAGCGAACGCGGCGCAAAAGATCGGAAGCGCGAAGATTCAGCGCGCTGGCTGATTGCGGCATGGCGCCAAAAGTCCAGAAAAGTTCTGAAGGTTGGGCGCCGCGGCGCTGGAAGTTCAGAGGATTGCAGAAGTTTGGGCGCCGCGGCGCCAGTTGCAGGGCCGCGGCGCCGCGACGAAAATTCTGAAATTTAAGGGAGCCCTAAATCCGATTTTCCTTACTCCAAATCAAAACCCAAACTTTCCCTCTCTGCAAAACCCACGAAATTTACCCTTTACCTAAAAATCTTCTACAAACTAAACCCAATCACAACCAATGTTCTTAAATTCCTTAAACCCTTAACCATCCTAAACAACAACCCTCATTCCATTGCCTCAAAACATCATTAGGAACAAGAGAATCTTGAGGAACACCGTCCAAGGTAACCTTTATCACTTTTCTTGAAATCTTTAATACAAACAGGGGAGGTAATAAGTGATGAGGTGCTTTATTGGTGGAAGGTGTGTGGTGTGTTGAAGTTGGGTGTGAGATTTAGCGGAAGATTATACGAAGTGAGTGTGGGGGTTGATAAGTGTTGTAGCTGCTGATTGTTGATTGATAGTGTTGGGTAATATCGTTGAACAAAGGAAACGCTGCCAAGTTATCTAAAAATGTCTGCCAAGAAGAGGAGAGCTTCCACATCCACTTCCGTCCCTCAATATGACACTACTAGGTTTGTCAACCAAAAAGCTAAGGATAGATACCAAAAATTTAGTACTAGACTCTTGATCCCTGAAAGAGGAATGGAGTACCAAAGGGAGTCGTTTGAGGAGGGAGATGCCTATGAGCCTATTCGGGCAATGATAGAGGTCATGGGGTGGAAGAGATTTGTTAACCCGGAAAGAATAGCACCGATGAACACAGTAATGGTGAGAGAATTTTATGTTAACTTTCCGGAGAGGGTGGATGATAGATGCTTTGTGAAGGGACGGTATGTGTCTGTGACGACAGAAGTGGTAAATATGATATTAAATACAGTCGGTGTTGAAGAAAGAGGTGACGATCGGAGCTATTTCAGAACTTGGTCTAGAGACACCAACAACATTGACTGGGATGTCGTCGCAAGCACAGTAAGCTACCCTGGGGCTGAGTATGAAATTGCAAGAAATGGATCAAGAGGACTGAGCAGATGTCAGTTCAACAAAACAGCCAAGGGTTGGTTATATTTCGTCAGTGCCCGCTTAATTCCATCGATGCACTTCACCAGAGTGCCAGCAGATAGAATAAAAATGATATATGGAATCATGTCAGGGAGGACGATTGACGTTGGGAAGGAAATATTGCAAAACATTGGAGAAACCAGCAGGTTGGTAACGACAGGTGGGTTGGGACATGGCTCACTTATTAGCAGCTTATGCTCCAGACATGGGGTCCCAACCCTACCCACTGATACATATGAGAAAGTCCAACCTCCTGTGTCATATGGGCTAGTGCATTCCTTCCCAGACCCACTCCCTCCAGCAGCAGCACAAAGAAGGAGACCAGCACCAGCAGCAGCAGCAGCAGAAGCGGCCATGAATGAAGATGAGCCTGAGACAGAGGCTCAACATGAGGCAGGAAGCAGCCAACAGCAACCCCCAGAATTTGAACCTCCAGTGCCCATAATGGAGCAGTTGCTCATGAACCAGAGAAGGATGATGCAGAATTTTGACATGATGATACAAGGTCAACATGATCTGAGGCAATGACAACAAGAACTAAGGCAGGAGCAACAACAGTTGCACCAGAGATTTGATGAGATGAGTTCCTTGTTCAACCAGTGGTCCATGCATTATCCGCCGCCACCACCACCACTTTAAACCAAGTTTGTAAGTTGTCCTGTTTTCTTTTATTTTTGTTATCTTTTTTAGTCTTGCACACATTGGGGATAATGTGTGATTTAAGTTTGGGGGGGGGGTGTCTTATTGTCTTAGTATTTTTGAGTCTTTTTTATTTGTTTTAAGTATTTTTTTAGTCATAATTTTCTTTTAAAGATCATGCATGTTGTAGTTACTAGAAACGCCTAGTGAAGTAATGTTGAATAATGTAATGGAATTAGAAGCAACTATCTAAACACTTAGGTTAGATATGCCAAAAATTCATGAAATCAGATTATTTGGGGTATCTTGCTTGACTTGTGCATTGTTTATGATTAAAACTATGTGTATGCTTGCTTGCTATTTGAGGCGAAATAGTTATGAAATGCATGTTAGGGAGATGACTCAGGCAATTCTTTGTTAGCCCTTTCTTACCACTTTTGTCTATCCCTGATATTCAAAAATATCCCTAGTTAGCCCCTTGAGCCTAAAAAGTAGACTTTTTCTTTGACACCCTACATTTCCACACTTGTGCCATAAGTGAAAATTTGAAATGATTGGAATAGAAAGTGTTAAAAAAGAGACAAAAAGAGTGAACAATTTTGATGCACCCCAATAAAAAAATAATAAGAAATAGGCAAAAGCCTAAGTTTGGGGGTGTCTGTTATTCATAATACACTTCACTCTCTCAAAACAAAAGAGGGGAAAGATAGATATGAAGTGAAGAAAGAAAAATCAAAAGAAAAGGGAAGAATAGAAAAGCAAAAAGCTTATGGTACATAAAATGAGCCTAAATGCCTATTTTTACCTACCCATGCCTAAGCCTACATTACAACCCTGAAAAGTCCTGAAGATTTCTTACATGCATATCCATGAGTAGTGGAGAATAACAAGTAAACATGCCATAGGATTTTGAAATTGACATGCATAGTAAAGTATTCTTACTTCCATTAAGCATGATTAAAGTGAATTTGCGAAATATCTAGCTTGATGTGTTTATAATGCTAAAAATCCATGATATATGTTCCTGCATATTATTCTGCTAACCTTCATGCTTTTCTAAGTGACAATTGTGCAGCAAAGTGATCAGTGTCTTTGAGTCATTCTATTTTCTTTTTCCTTGTGTCTTTATTTCTTTCTTTTGATCTTTGCTCGAGGGCGAGCAAAGGTTAAGTTTGGGGGTGTTTGATCGGTGTATTTTATATACACCTTTTGGGTCATTTTTAGTTAATCTTTTGCCCATTTTTGTACAAATACGTGTCGTCTTAGGATAAATTTTCTTTCTTTTGAGTCATATTGGTTTAAAGTGGCTCATTGGCGAAAAATGAGCAAAAAGAGGGCAGAAACAGAGGTTCCAGAGCTCGGCGAAAGTTGGCAAGACCGCAAAGCGAGGCGGCGCGCGCCTCAGCCAGCAGTCGAGCACGCGGCGCCCAATTTACAAAGAGCTGCAGAAGTTTCGGCGCCAGTTGCAGGGCCGCGGCGCCGACGCGGGATTTCTGAGTTTTTGGGCCGAATTTGACACATTTTCAGAGTCCAAAAGGGATAATTTTTCCTACTTACATATTCCTTAACCCTTTTCCATAACTTTTCCTAAAACTTTTACCTAAAAGGATTCCATAACCTTTCCTACCTACATAATCCCTAACCCTTTACCTAAAGGATTCTTGGTCTATAAATAGTCTCTACATCATTAGAAGAATCATTCATTCTACATCTTTCATTCCACATTTCAATCCATCACCCATCCCATTCTCCATCCACCATTTCATTCCATCTTGTAAATATTCCACAACACAATCCTTGGATGCTAGAAGGCTTGGAGACTTGTTCTTGAGTATTTTCTTTTCTTTCTTTTTGCTTTATTTATTTCAGTTCATGTATGGAGATTGTATTAGTTCTTAGCATGACTATGACTAAGAGATAATTACTTTGTTAGGGATTTCATTGTGATTCTCTTGAAACTCTTATTCATGAATTAATACATTAGTTGATTTCTTCTTCACTTGCTTAAGATTTATTCAATAATTGCTTTGATTGCTTGATAATTAATTGATCACTAGTTATCATCACGTATATGAGTTCTAATCGAAATCCGAAAGGGGAGATTGTGAATATGTTATAGTTGAATAAACATAGGTTTAAATCGTGGACGAAAGTACCCCGATACTTGTGTAGTTTAATAGGTTATTGCTCTTAATCCTCCTTTGTAGTCAATCTTGTCACCGAAAGGTAGAAGGGTTCTCCATTGGGGTTGAGTGTTTATATTACCTTAACATGAGTATAAAACGGTCTAGTTAACCTGCTATCTTAACGTAGAAGAAGAAGTCAGTCTAATTGTATTAAGGATTGAATAGAGTGGATAGTTGATGATCTTGGAAGCCCTAATTCTCCATCATAACTGATTTAATTCAAAGTATTTTTATAATTAGTTTATTTCCTGCATTATTAGTTTAGAATTCCAACTTAATTAACGTTAATCAAATAGAAACCAAAGCATAGATAATCGGTACTTGAAAACCAGTCCTTGAGGACGATATTCGGTCTTACCTAGACTATATTACTAGTCACGATATGTGCACTTGCGTTAGTGTGTGCATAAATCGCGCATCACATATCAAAATCAACAAACGGATCATGGCGCACGGTTCCAAAATAAAATAAAATAAAAGAAAAATAAAAACCAAATTAGAAATTAAGAATAGAAAGATTGATATTGAACTACGCCAATCCCCGACAACGGCGCCAAAAACTTGATGCGCGATTTATACAAACGCTAAACGCAAATGCACGTATCGTGACAAGTAATATATTCTGGAAGACCGAGTTATCGTCCTCAGGGATTAGTGTCTCATTACCAACCTTTATTCTGTAGTATTTATTTGGTGACCGATAATTTGATGATTTGTTTATATCTATGATTATAGATGCTAACTAATTATTTTACTTTACTTCAGATATGGTGGAAATAGGGCTTCCAAATCTCCTCAACTATCCGCTCGTTTTACTTGTTAATGCAAATAATTAAGGTTCTTCTTCTATGTTGAGATAGCAGGTTAACTAAGTTGTTTTATACTCCTGTTAAGGTAATATAAAAACTCAACCCCAATGTAGAACCCTTCTATCTTTCGATGACAAGATTTACTACAAAGAAGGATTAAGAGCAATAACCTATTAAGCTACATAAGTATCGGGGTACTTTCATTCACGATTTAAACCTATGTTTATTCAACTATAGCATATTCACAATCTCCCCTTTCGGATTTCGATTAGAAATTATATAAGTTATGATAATTAGTGATCAATTAATTACCAAGCAATCAAAACAATTATTGAATAAATCTCAACAATAATACGAAGAAACCAAAATCTTGCATTAATTCATAAAACGAGGTTCAAGCGATTCGATATGGAAAACCCTAAATTAAGTTAGTTCCTAGTCATAGACATGCCAAGAACTAAAATAATATTCAGCATATACTAGAAATAAATAAAGTAAAGAACAAGAAATTACTCAAAAATAAGTCTCAAATCTTGATCTAATGTTGTGATGAATGGTAAGGTGTGTTCCCCCTTCAAATCTGACCTAAAAGACCCTATTTATATCCTCAAAAACGTGCAAAACCTTTTCCTCTTTGGCTTTGGCCCAATCCTATTCGGATTTGTCAAATTTCCCGCGTCGGCTGCGGCATCAGCCGTGCGCGCCAAACTTTTGGTGATGCCTTTTTGGGCGCCGTGGCTCTGCTACTGCTGATAGTCTGGCGCCGCGGCCCCGCCCTGTTTCTCGCCTGGGTTGCCAACTTTTTATCTTTTTGAGCTCTGGAACCTCTGTTTCTGCCCTCTTTTCGCTCCTTCTCACCAATGTGCCACTTTAAACCACTGTGACTCAAAAGAAAGAAAATCTATCCTAACACGACACATATTTGTACAAAAATGGGCAAAAGACTAACTAAAAATGACTCAAAAGGTGTATATAAAATACACCGATCATAAACTTTGCTGAAATAGTTTTTTGTAGAGTTCAATAGTTACCATAGTTACAACCAAGACAATCATTCAAGGACGAATGATCCAAGGGGAAGATAATGTAACACTATGTAAATTCAGAATAATTATAGATGTGTTAAATGGGTATTAATGTGACATTTAAACATGTTAAGTTCTATGGAAATGAGTTTGGGTGGAAATAGTAGTTATAGTGAGGTGCATAAGATTCAATAAAATCGCCTAAGTTTACAGTAGATATGACTTCCAACCCGATTTCGTGAAAATCCATTAAGCATTTGAGAAAATTTAAAATATAAACATTGTAGATCTTTGAATGGTATATGTTGGAGGCTAAATGGAGGTATAAAAAGTTATGTGCATTATTAAAACACTGTGCAGAAGCCAACACGAAAACCATCGATGGCCACGCACCGCGCGTGGCGGCCAGTGCGATGGCCCCGCGTCATGGACTGGTCGCACAAAAAATCCCTCTCTGAATGTTTTACCTGCAAAAGGTCCCGCTGTGGCCCTACTTTGCGGGCCCATCGCGAACGAGCCGCGTTTCAGGTCAAAACTCCAGAATTTTGCATTTTTGTTATATTTAAGCTTGAGATTTATTTCCCTAACATATCTAATCACGAAATATCACCCTAAAGTCAGAAAGAACAATTATCAAGCCTCAAGGGTAGTTTAATGATGATTCTAGTTTGAATTCAAGTCTCTAATACCCTTCTAACGAGATTAAAACTTTCTAATCCATAAAACCTTGATTGAGACATTATCGTTGGACATGGAAACTCTAGCATTCGAATTTAAGGAGATTGAACATAAAAAGGTAATCCTTTCCCCTTCTAGTCATTAGTAGTTGTGAATTGATGGGAGATAAGTTAATGGATTTGATAAACAGAATCATATGAACTATGGTAGGGTTTTGGATTGTTGACCTAGGATTGTTATAATCTTATGGATAATGAAGAATGGTGTTAATTACATCTAATTGATATTGTAGAATCACCTAGAAGTAATATAATGGGAATTGAGTGAAGAAAACACCATTAATGGAAGTTGTGGAGCCTTATGCCCACCAAGTGTTTGATAAAATACCTAGATGACCAAAATATGAGAATAGTTGCTAATGTTGATTCCATTGACATGTATTGATATAGATTAAAGTCAAAAGGAAGTGATGAACGTGGTATTATGATCAAGAACTGGAAGTTAAGGTATGTGAGGCTAATTCTCTACGTTTAGGATTGTTAATTATTCTCTCTACCCCACGTTATTTTACTACGTTACGAATTGCCTCATAAATAAAGTTAAGCTTAGTTCCTTGAATAGTTAAAGAACATGTATTCTCTAGTTTCGTAATTCGTTCATAACTTTTATTTCGAACGTTGTGAGCTCAGTACATAATCAATATAGACTTGTGTTTGATATCCACGAGTCTCAGTCTAGAATACTCAGCACGATGTAAACTAGTTAACGCTTCAGTCCTCATAATCAGTTTCATTAATACATGTCTCATCGAATCATTACTCAGTATGTTAGTGTTGTATCTTTTAGCATGATTCTCAGTTCTTTTATGTGAATTTTTAATATTGAACACCTGTATTTTCGGTCCAAGGCCACAAATGTATTTTGGGTCCAAGGCCACAAATATATTTGGGCATGGGCCATAATTATGTATACGTATATTTGGACCAGAGACCACAGTTTTGTGCACATATATTGGGCCTAAGACCACCGTTTATTATTTCAGTTAAACAATTGATTCTCCATTTCATAACAGGAAGTATTCATATTCTTTACTTTAGTTATCAATTATCAATTTAGTTTAAGTACATTATCTGTTTATTGATTTAGGTTGCCCTTTTCCGAGCACCCCACAACTATTTATTCTTTTAGCTAGTTTTACATATTA
The DNA here is from genome assembly GCA_029844215.1 of Przewalskia tangutica. Taxonomy (NCBI): domain Eukaryota; kingdom Viridiplantae; phylum Streptophyta; class Magnoliopsida; order Solanales; family Solanaceae; genus Przewalskia; species Przewalskia tangutica. The sequence goes on along the minus strand of CM056718.1, from coordinate 119,395,943 downwards.
GTGCAATTTAAATGTACTAACGTCCCTTTTCCTGTGGTCTGCATTTTGCGATGCAGGTAATGATTTACAGGTTGACGACTCAACTCGCTAGGTTCCAGTATCAACTGATTTGGTGAGCCTCAGTCTTTCAGGGTGTTATCTTATTTACAGTCATTAGCTATTAGCTATTTCAGACAGTCATTAATACCAGAGGCCTTGTCCCAATAACACTTAGTATTTCATTATTCTTAGAGGCTTCATAGACTAGAATAGTAGTCAGTCAGTACTTAGCAGACTTGTGTTAGCCATATCAGCTACATTCATATACTTCAGACTTATTTCTCATATATGATTTGTCAGTTAGACTTTTTAGTATCTCAGCATACTTATCAGTTATATTATGTATTTAGTATATCACATGTTGATTCAGCCAGCCATTTGGTTTGCTCGATCGTATACAGTCAAGCACAGAGTGTCGTGTTACGTCTAGGTCATGGTTCGGGACGTGACAGAAACATCTTTACTTTCTTGAGGTAAGTGAATATTTTAAGGGATGTACCCAAACTAAAATTACCATATAATAGGGACTGGAGGCAATAGTTAGTAGCAATCGTTTTACTATTTTAATGGATCTATCCAACACAAATTCAAACTAGTTGAATAAGTAAATTTCATCGATCATGGTTAAAAACACAACATTATTATTCATGGTTTACCAAGAAGTGCAATCATTAATACATAACCATTAAAAGAAAGTTTATTACTTTATTTTTTATTGGTGTCTGATATTTATTTTAGAGCCCTAATTAATTCAGATTCAAATCATATAAAACCCATTAAAAAGGGAATCACATCCCTACCAGAATTTTGAAGGTTAGTAAGTAGTTCAGTTTTATCACGATATGTGTGAGAGAGGTGGGGGTTAGCCTTTCCATCTCTTATTCTTCTTTTCGTGGTAGTAGTATTTAGGTATCACGTAGAGCATTATTCCTATGTATGCATTACTTCATTTATTCTTTATCTGAATATTTTATTGTCTTATTTTTTCTTGTAATCCTGCATTGACTATATTCCTAATGAGACAAGGGTCTATTGGAAATATCCTCGCTGCCCCCACAAAGGTAGGGGTAAGGTATGCGTACATTTTATCCTCCCCAAACCTCACTTTATGAGATTACACTAGGTATGTTATTATTGTATGACTTGAACCCGAGATCTTTAATTTGAATAAAAAGATCTTATCTATGACATGATATTGGGGGCTCAATTGCTCTAACTCTCCAAGGACTTGTACTAAAAATTGAACCAAGGACTTTCAAGATTCAGAAGCCATGTTCATGGAGAATGAAGCTATGAAAGCACTTGAAGAGAGCCAATAGAGGGCCTTCAAGCTTTGTGAGATAGCATGGACAGAGATTACAAGAGTCCAAGGCCCAAAATTTGCCTCTTAAATAAGCCCAAATGTTTGATATGTGGCTACAATTGAAAGCTTGGAAGTTAAATGCCAAATGTGGCTACTAGTTAAATAATTGATTACGCATGTAAAGATAAAACTATATAAGCTTGCCTTAGCCTATTTTCATTCTTAGCTTGAGTTTTGAGATTGATGAAATAGCTCTTTTGAGTGTAGTTCTCCTTGTAAGGAGTTAGATTAGATAGGATTAGCTAGTACTACGAAAAGGAGAATAAGAGATGGAAAGGCTAACCCCCACCTCTCTCACATATATCGTGATAAAACTGAACTACTTACTAACCTTCGAAATTCTGGTAGGGATGTGATTCCCTTTTTAATGAGTTTTATATGATTTGAATCTGAATTAATTAGGGCTCTAAAATAAATATCAGACACCAATAAAAAATAAAGTAATAAACTTTCTTTTAATGGTCATGTATTAATGATTGCACTTCTTGGTAAAACATGAATAATAATGTTGTGTTTTTAACCATGATCGATGAAATTTACTTATTCAACTAGTTTGAATTTATGTTGGATGATCCATTAAAATAGTAAACGATCGCTACTAACTATTGCCTTCAGTCCCTATTATATGGTAATTTTAGTTTGGGTACATCCCTTAAAATATTCACTTACCTCAAGAAAGTAAAGATATTTCTATCACGTCCCGAACTATGACCTAGACGTAACACGACACACTGTGATTGACTGTATGCGATCGAGCAAACCAAATGGCTGGCTGAATCAATATATGATATACTAATTACGAAATATAACTGATAAATATTCTGAGATACTAAAAAGTCTAACTGAAAAATCATATATGTGAAATAAGTCTGAAGTATATGAATGTAGCTGATATGGCTAACACAAGTCTGCTAAGTACTGACTGACTACTATTCTAGTCTATGAAGCCTCTAAGAATAATGAAATACTATTGTTATTGGGAGAAGGCCTCTGGTATTTATGACTGTCAGAAATAGCTAATGATTATAAATAAGATAACACCCTCCTTGCTCACGTTTTTATCCTCTCCTTTTGGCATTACACTTTATCCATGACAGCATATCTCTTAAACATTCTCCCCAACAAGTCTCTCAAACACAAGTCTCCCACTCAAGTTCTCTATCTTTGAAATCCTTCCTATAAGCATTTAAGAACTTTTGAATGTTTATGCTACCCCCTCTATCCCTCCACATAAATTAACAAGTTGTAACCTAGGTCCACCCCATGTGTATTTCTGGGTTACATCCTAATCATCGTGGTTACAACTGTTACAATATGTCTATCCAAAAAATAATCATTTCTCGTCATGTCATAATTGATGAGTCTCAATTTCCCTTTACCAAACTAAATTCCCCACCTCCGAATTCCTATGACTTCTTAAGTGACGGCCTTAATCCCGTTCTAATTCATCACTTGCAAAATAAGTCGCTACAATCACCGATGTCCAACCCACATCATGTGGGCCAGCCAACCCCTCTACATACTCCTTGGAACAACCACTCTCGGCTGCCCGAGGTCACTCTCTCCCCTCAAACAATGCCTCTGCCCTTTCTTCCTGATTCCACTACTCCATATCGGGTTGTAACTCTACCACAGATGTTTCTCAATCCCACCCCACCTCCCACTGTACCTATACAGATGATGGAAGCCCATTTTATGCACGATATTTCCAAACGCAAACAACAATTTAATTTGTCGAATTCAGTTGCCCCTTCACCTCTTCCTCGCAATCCGAAAAATGTCTTGTCCGATCCTAATTAGAAATCTACCATGATTGACGAATATAATGTTGTTATTGAAAATAAGATGTGAGAGTTAGTGCCCCATCCTCCTGATGCTAATGTTATTCGTTCTATGTGGATTTTTAGGTATAAAAAGAAATCTGACGATTCTTTTGAGAGGTACAAGGCCTGTCTTATAGGTGATGACAGATCTCAATAGATGGCGTGGATTGTGATGAAAGAACCTTCAGCCCGGTGGTGAAACCAACAACTATTCAAATCATTCTCGGTATTGCTTTGTCCAAATCATGACACATTTATCAACTGTATGTCAAAAATATCTTCTTACATAGAGACCTTCATGATATTGTGTACATGCATCATCCTTTGGGATTCAGAAATCTAGTCCATCCAGATTATGTGTGTCATTTGAAGAAATCGCTCTATGAATTGAAACAGACTCCTCGTGCATGGTACTAACAGTTTGCTCACTTTGTATCATCTATCGAGTTTTCACATAGCAAATCTAATCACTCACTTTTCATCTATAGCAAATGTAATGATATGGCATACATTTTTTTATATGTTGATGATATCATCTTAACTACATCTTATGATGCGCTTCGTCGATCTATTATGTCACTCATTGCCTCTGAGTTTGCTATGAAGGACTTAGACCCCTAAGCTATTTTTTAGACATTGTTGTTACGAGACATACATGTGACTTATTTCTTTGTCAAAAGAAGTACGCCGAAGAGATCCTTGACCGAACAGGCATGACGTCTTGCAAACCGGTTCACACACCAGTGGACACTAATTCCAAACTCAGTGCCTCTTTGCGTTTTATGTACCCCGAGCCTACTCACTATCGCAGTTTAGCAGGAGAATTGCAGTATCTCACTTTCACGAGACCAAATATATCCTATGGCATGCAACAAATATGCTTATACATGCAAATCCCTACAGATGAACATATGAATGCCCTCAAACGTATTTTGCGATATATACAATGTACTCTTCATTTCGGCTTATACCTGTACAAGTCCTCACTCTTCAACCTCACCTCTTATTTTGATGTTGACTGGGGTGGATGTCCTGTCACTCGTCGATCCACACCGGGTTACTGTGTGTTCCTCGGAGATAACTGGCTTTCTTGGTCTTCTAAAAGACAACTTACTCTGTCTCGATCCAGTGCTGAAACCGAGTACCGAGGTGTAGCGAATGTTGTCTCTGAGCCTTGTTGGATACACAACCTTCTCCTGGAACTTCACTGCCCCATCTATAAAGCTACATTGGTCTATTGTGATAATGTAAGTGCGATATATCTTTCCGGCAATCTCGTTCAACATCAGCGCACTAAACACATTGAAATGGATATTCACTTTGTACGTGAGAAAATTGTTTGTGGACAAGTTCGTGTTCTTCATGTTCCTTCCCGATATCAGATTGCTGACATATTTACTAAAGGACTTCCGCGCATACTCTTTGACAATTTCTGAGCCAGTCTCAGATTACGAGAACCTCCCACTTCGACTGTGGGGTATGATAGAATATTATACATCTCATATATTAGGTAAAATTGTAGTCCAATTGTAATTAGGAAGTGTAGTCCAATTGTAATTAGAAAGATTAGTTATCTAGTTTGTAAAGAAGTACATAATTATATAACATTATATATATTGTACATAATGATCAATGAAAAAAACAGAAAACATATTCCTTCACATATTTCAAAATACCAATACCTAAATTAAAGGGGCAAAAAAGAACAAATACTACACAGTACCATACCCCTCCTTTTCCCAGCTTCTCCAATTAAGATCACAATGAGTAAAACAAGATAGATCCAAGAAGTAGTAATAAGCAAAAGATGGCTCAAAAAAATATTCTTCTGGTTGGCTAATGTCGGGGCAAATTTTTATGCTAATGTGGTGAAATGCACCTAGTGTAATTCATGATTAAACTATAATTAGCAAGCACATATTCTCTAGCTAGGTAAATCTAGCCTTCTACTTCTTTTGGCAATAACTCCAAATTAAAAGATAAAATCTATATTAATCTGATCAGCTAAGTTAGAATCCAAGATATGTTCTGTTTTAAAGTTTGGAAAATATATTCCAATGAGCATTCAGCATAAGCTTACATTGAGCAAACAAGACACTGAAATTCTAATATGAAATGACTTCAGATTCATTCTAGATTTAAGTCACTTTTAAATATATAGAAATTGCCTTTGTCATTCCTTGCTTTTGTTTGACACACTTTGGTTGTATAGGTTTTATCTTCTGTGTGCCCACTCTTATTTATTGAGTAACTTATTTTAATTAGGTTTGTAACGTGCATTTAAATTATGTGATATTTTTTTACGAGTCGGTTGCATTCTGAGTAACTTTTGTCTCGTTCCCTTCCAAGCACCAAGCTAAAACTAAAAGAAAGGGGTTGAGATCCCTCTAGTAGTTTTTGTTCCAGTGGTTACCTAAGATCTCAACCCCTTTATTTTACCTCCAATTTCCATGGCAAATGAAGTAAATGAACCATAGTCTGTGACCAAGCAGTTTCACTCAACACTAGCTTGTTAGGATGAAATTAATACATTAAAGTAATAATCATAATAGTAAATGAATCGGTGAATATGTTACAAGGCTAGAACTATTTGTAGAAGGAGTATACCTCTCATGAATCATTAATCACTACAAGGATCAAATTTTAAGTAACAATATCATGACAAAACAACTACATACAAAGTGTATGAGTTCAATTGAATCCCTAACTTTTAACGTAAATATTAATGTATAAAAAAATATTAAAATTGCAATAACGCAACAATGCGACTAACGTTCTTAGGGGTATATATGTGTCAAAAGTTGGACGAACAGATGAGCCAATTGTCAAACTTCAAAAGGAGGATATATCTAGACATTTTCTCAAAATTCAAGGATACATTTGATATTTTTTCCCTATACAATATAAAGTTAAATCCCAAGCTTTAAAGTGGTAAAAAAAAGAGATAAAACACTTTTGATCCCTAAATTATTGATATATTCTACTTTTGGTCTCTATGATATAGGACTCAATATATTTTATCTTCAATACATTATATTTGACTATTATAGAACAACATTATCGTCAAATAAGAAGTAATATATAACACATGAGTAATTTAGCGTGAAAAGGTTAATTTAACTTATGAGAAATTTATGAATATTCACAAGAATAAAGATCAAAGTGCACAATTTAATTAATTGAATGTTTAATTGCTTATAGCCTATTTGACCAAGCTTATTTTTCTACAAAAGTGCTTACTTTAAAAAAATTGAGGTGTTTGACCAAGCTTTTGAAGAAAATAAATGTTTTTATTGAGCAACAAAAGTTATTTTTCAGAAGCTAAAAAAAGGTAGAGTTTCCCCCAAAACACTTTTGAGAAAAAAAAAATTAAAAACATTTTTTAAACGTTTGACCAAACACTAATTAATGCTCAAAAATGCTTTTACAATTAATTGATCAAACAAAAAATGATTCTCAAAATAAGCTGATTTTAGAAACTTGCCCAACTACTATTAGTTATACCTGTCTACCGGATTGACCCGATCCGGACCGGTAGACCTTTTGTCACGCCCCGACTTTTTCTAAGCCTTACTTAGGGCGTGATGGCACCTGGACAATTATTTCCCACCAGGAGCATCATTTAATTCTCTTTATTTAAAAATTTAAACGTATATTCAAATACGGAGCTATTAATAAAAATAACAATAAAGAAATATGTTTATGACTTTATTGAAAACATAACGCGAGCCCATGCTCGTGCAAATATTGTTTCTACATAGACATACTGACAAAGATTATTCTAAGTTGGAAGGGAGACCATTCCACACGGGCATTTCTCGAGATACTGGAACTGACATTCTGAACCTGACGAGTACCAAGCCCGAAGCAATGGACTTGGTATGACAAGAGGCTGCGGGACGATCGCTAGCCTTGGCGTGGAGCCTTTCCTCTATCACGCTTTCCTGAAACATGTTAAATAAAGAGTCAGCCCTACCATCTGGGGCTGAGTGAGAACCTTACCCTGCAATTCAAAGTAACACCACAATATTCCAAGTGCAATCACATTATAACGTAATAAGCATATTGCAAAAACATATCAGGTTACAACATTTTTAAATATGCAGCAACTCCTCATAGGAAATTCTCAGTTTAACTAACACTTCATTTTATCTCGTATTATACGTTAAGACATTCCCCTGTATTTTCATATGTTTGTTACATTTATATATTTATGAACGCGTATTCACTTTTCATATTTATATATAGGTGAACATGTATTCATCATTCATATTTGTTGTGGCGTGCAACCCGATCCATTATATTTACGTATTTGTGAACATGTATTCACTTTACGTTTTGTTGCGGCGTGCAACCCGATCCATTATGTTTACGTATTTGTGAACGCATATTCACTTTACGTTTTGTTGCGGCGTGCAACCCGATCCATTATGTTTACGTATTTGTGAATGCGTATTCACTTTACGATTTGTTGCGGCGCGCAAACCGATCAATTATATATTTATATATTTATATATTTATATATTTATGTGAACACGTATTCACTTTTCATATTTTTCAGAAGATCGAATAAATATTATTCTCTTTCCCAACATTATGTCATTCATACTTGTAACGATTATAACTTTTTAACCATGACTCCAACTAAGGTGTTTCTCAAGCGGAAACTAAGGTAAGACGGGGATCTTTCACTGTACCAAATTTCATTTAAAACTACTTGGGTAACTAACACAAATTTATCCTCAAAACAGCCACATAAAATTTGTTTCGGCAGAATTTTTATTAAACATAACCAAATCTTAGAATAGGCATAACTCCTATTCTGTAAACCTGTTCAAGCCCCATAAAATCTCAAAATGAAGAGAACAGAGATCTACACGTCTCCATGTGAACCATCCTTTCATATTCTGTACCATTTGGTACAGTTTTACACTTTTATTCGCTGCCCTTCCTGGATCTCGATAGATCCGAGGCAGAAACTTTAAACAACGATAACTCTCAATACGTAAGTCGGATAGACCTCCGTAAGGTCTCAAAATGTCCACAACAGAGAGATCTAGAACTTTCATTTAGCACAAATTTTCATATTTCCCACGGATTAGTACAGTTTTACATTTCAACGTCCTACCCTTCTGGATTCCGATGAACCCGAGGCAACAACTTCAAACTACAATAACTCTCAACTCGTAAGTCCGTTTTAACCTCTCTTTATCTATATCTGTTAGTAACAGAGATATTTACAACCATGTAAATTTTTATATAATTCTAATAAGTAAAACTCAATAAAAACAGTTTGTAATTATGTCTTTCCGAATTTCGGCCAAATCTAAGGCATGAACTTTGAACTATGATAACTTTCAAACCGTATGTCCATTTTACCTCATTTTTGGTTCTATATGATCATAATAGAGAGGTGTACCATTCTTTCGAATTTCATCAAATTCTAACAATTATAACTCATAACTCAGTGAAATCAGTTCGTAAAGTTCATGACGCAACTAGTTGTTTAAACAATCAAAAGCTCATTATTTATTTTCAACACTCAATTATTATTCTAACATGTATTGAACTTAAAATAAAGGATGTTACCAAGAATTTCTGAGTGAGAAAACTCACCTTGTAAGTGTGAAGATTATTGTTCTTTGGTTGCTAAAATGATTCTTACTCTCTAGTATTTTGATTCTTGTTCTTCTTGCCCTCTTGGTATTTTTCCAGATTTGTTTCCTCTTCTTTTCACTTGTTTTTTTTTTCTGATTTTCTATTCTTTGTGCTAGGTATTTAATTTGTGTCATGTACAATGTATAAGTAGAAAAAATTTCTATAATCTATGGGAGGTGGAATGACAAGAGTTGGAGGGGAAATGAAAGGGGGGGGGGGGGGAGGGACGTGCATGCAGCATACCCTTTTGCCTTTTTTTTTTTAAAAAAAAATATTTTCATTTTATCTATCTATTTATCTAACTTTAACACTAACTCCATCTCATGCAATTTATTCTTTGTTTTCTTATATATGTGTATTTTTATTAACCCAATCAATAACTATATATTATTATTTTTTCCGAATTTTACATTCTCTCCTCCTTAAGCAACATTCGTCCTCGAATGTGAATAAGGTCGTAACATAATCACATAGACACAATAATGTTTATTGTTATTGTAACACTAATTTGGGGCTTCGCATTCTCTCTTCCTTAAGAAACATTCGTCCTCGAATGGGAATAAGGTTGTAACACATGCATATAGACACGCAAATGACACACATATGAAGTACTATGTAACACATTTTTTTTATTACCTTAGTCAAATAGGAATGGATATTTGACTTTTATCGCGTCCTCGGCTTCCCAGGTGGCTTCCTCGGTGGAGTGGTTCCTCCATAGGACCTTCACGGAAGCAATATCTTTATTCCTAAGGCGCTTAACCTTTCTATCAAGTATTTCCACCGGAACTTCTTCATATTGAAGCTCCTCATTAAGAATTATCTCCTGGGGAAGGATGACGTGACTTGGATTGTGCAAGTATTTTCGTAACATTGACACATGAAATACCGGATGCACTGCTTCCAGCTATTGTGGAAGTGCTAATTCGTAAGCCACATTCCCCACTATTCGCAAGATCTCATATGGCCCAATAAACCTCGGGCTCAATTTCCCTTTCTTACCAAAGCGCATCACTCCCTTCATTGGGGACACTTTTAAAAATATTTTCTCCCCCTCTTGGAATTCAAGATCTCTTTTCCGATGATCCGCATAGGACTTATGACGGCTATGAGATGTTTTGATCCGCTCCCGAATCATCTGTACCTTATCATTTGTTTCCTGAATGACTTCAGGTCCGAACAGTTGCGTCTCACCCACCTCAAACCATCCAAATGGAGACCTACATTTTCGTCCATATAATGGTTCAAACGGGGCCATTTGTATGCTAGAGTGAAAACTATTGTTGTAGGCGAACTCAATTAGACATAAATGGTCCAACCAGATTCCCTGAAAATCTAACACACAAGATCGCAACATGTCCTTAAGTGTTTGAATTGTTCGCTCAGCTTGCCCATTTGTTTGCGGGTGAAAAGTCGTGCTTAACTTAACTTTTCTCCCGAGACCCTGCTGGAAACTTTGCCAAAAGTGTGAGGTGAACTGGGAACCCCTATCTGAAATAATTTGTAAAGGAATCCTGTGTAACCGCACAATCTCCTTCAAATAAATCTGTGCGTACTGTGGTGCGCGATACGTAGTCTTGACCGGTAAGAAATGGGCTGACTTTGTAAGCCGATCAACAATAACCCAAATAGAATCATACCCTTCTCGAGTTTTCGGTAGATCAGTTACAAAATCCATATGAATCGCCTCCCATTTCCACATGGGGACTCCAATGTCCTGAAGTAATCCGCCAGGTTTTTGATGTTCAGCTTTCACCTGCTGACATATAAGACACCTCCCGACAAACTCCGCAACGTCTTTCTTCATCCCATCCCACCAGTAATTTGCCTTGAGGTCCTGATACATTTTTGTTGACCCTGGATGAATGGAATATCTTGTGTTGTGACCCTCATTTAAGATCTTCCTCCTTAGATCCTTTACCTTAGGAACACATAACCTACCCTTATACCGAAGGGTTTCGTCATTATCTCCCAATGTAAACTGTGAAGGTTTTCCCTGTTGGATCCTCTCCTGAAATTCAACAAACTCCGTATCCTCAAACTGACTTTCTTTTATTTCTGAAGCTAAGGAAGACTGTGAGGTATCATGTACCACCACCCTACCTTCACCGATCTCAGTTAAGCTAACCCTGAGGTTTCCCAATCTTTGTACCTCCCGAAAAATACCCCTATTTTGTATTGCCAAATGAGCCAAGCTGCCCATTGATCTCCCATCGAGCGTCGCACCACCACGTTAGCTTTCCTGGATGGTAAAGAATACTAAGGTCATAATCCTTAAGCAACTCTAACCATCTTCTTTGTCGGAGATTCAAATCCTTCTGCGTGGTTATGTACTGCAAACTCTTATGATCTGTAAATATGTCCACATGCACACCATATAAATAATGTTTCCATTTTCGTAAGGCAAACACCACCGCAGCTAATTCCAAGTCATGAGTTGGGTAATTCTTCTCATGTATCTTCAACTGTCTAGATGCATACGCAATAACCTTTCCAAACTGCATCAAGACACATCCTAACCCAAATCTAGAGGCATCGCAATAGACTGCGAACCCTTCTTGTCCCGATGGTAAGGTTAGGACTGGTGCAGTAGTCAACAATTCCTTTAGTTTCTGAAAACTTGCTTCACATGCTTCTGACCACTGGTACTTAACCGTTTTTTGAGTCAACCGGGTCAAGAGAGCGTGAAGACTAGAAAAACCTTTACAAATCTTCTATAATACCTACCAAACCCAAGAAACTTCTAACTTCATTTGAGTCGGTTTGGCGATTCTTCACTGCTTCTATCTTCTGGGGGTCTACCATAATTCCATCTCTTGACACAACATGGCCTAAAAAGGCTACCTTTTCCAACCAAAATTCACACTTTGAAAATTTAGCATATAGTTTCTCCTGTTTCAAGACTCAAGCACTACCTCGACGCTCTTCATGTTCTTCAACACTCTTATCAGAAATTAGGATATCATCTATGAACACGATCACAAACAAATCTAGGAATGGTTTGAAGATTCTGCTCATTAAATACAAAAAAGCATGGGCATCGTTAACCCAAAAGACATGACCAAGAACTCATAATGGATGTATCGGGTTCTAAAGGTTGTTTTGGATATATCATATGGATTTATTTTCAGCTGATGATATCCCGAACGGAGATCAATCTTGGAAAAATAGCTAGCTCCCTGAAGTTGGTCAAAAAGATCATCGATTCTCGTAATGGGTAGGATCGCCATTGGGTCGCCGCCCACCGCTCGTTAAGCGGTCGGGCGGAGAAAAGGGGCGGGTCGAGCCGGGCGGCTCGGCGGGGTCGGGTCGGGACCATATGTGTCGCCCCCGGTCCCGCCCACTGAGTGGGTCGGGACGAGTCGGGACGGACGGTGCAGCGGGTTTTGATTTTTTTTTTTAAATTTTTCACTAAATTAAAAATACTAAATTACTAACAAAGTAACATTAATCGATTAACATATAGTCATATACTTGTCATATAGTCATATACATATACTATAATAGTATAATATTATAGACTTATAGTATAATAATTATACTATATATATAATATATTTATAAACTATAAAGTATAAACTATAACAGTATAAAGTATAAACTAAATAATTAAATAAAGACAAGAAGAGTGTAAAAAAAACATCCCAAGGCTGTTTTTGTGCCTCTTATATTATTAATTATTTCATTGAAATATACAAGATTCAAAATTACAACATTGTAGTGTACTGTTGTTGAAAAAAATTGCAAAAGACATAGAAAAATTAAAAAATTGCAATGAAATAAATTACCAATTTGAAAATATTTTTTCTAGTTTCTTTATAATTTCTTGTGGTTCTTCGGTTGGAATTGGTATATCTTGGTCAAATTGTTCCACGTCGCTACTCATGCCTTCAGATAAAATGTCGTTGTAGTTGTCGTCTTCTTCTTCGTTAATCTCTGGTTGACCGCACCTCCTTCGCTCCGCTCGTATCCAATCTCTGAATAGTACCGCCATCTCCAAGCCGTCTCCGGCTAATGAGTGTCTGTGCTCTCCTATTTGAAATCGTCACTGAAAAGCGCTTTGGCGATTGATGACGCAGAATGTTCAAAATATCTCGCCATCATTGAAAGTGTCGGAAATATCTTCTCATTCTGGCTCCAATATTTCAGCAAGTCTTCCTTTCCTTCTTCATTGATAACTGCTTGGTAAGGTAAATTACCCTGCAAAACAAAAACATCGAACTCACTAATTTGGTTAGTACTGGTACCACCGCACATTCTATTTCTGAGGCTTTCAATAGAACTAATAGTAGTAGCCCCAGAAATAGCATGCCTTTTTTTAGGCTGTGTTGAAGAAGAAGAAGATGGTACAAAAGTCGGTTGGTTACTAGCACTTTCTTGCTGGTAATGCCGATATACTTTTTTGCATTCATCTTCTACGCTATTCAACATTTCTTCTAGCGTTAGTTCAATAGGTGGCTCAACATTTAAATTTTTGGGAGTTGGAGGTGGTAGTACGTCCATACAGTTATATATATTTTCAATAAGACTTTTACAATCCTCTACTTTAATAGTCGGGTTTAATACAACACCAATAATATAAATAGGGGGAATAGGAATAAAATATTTCTTTAATTTCATAAACATTTTTTAATAGCTGCAATATAAGCATGTTTTTCCATATATTCTTTAAGAAGTAAAAATATTATAGCTATATAAAACAACATAGTTGAAATAGTAGGATAATATAAAGTAGAAAATTCTTTTGTTGCTCGTTGAAAATTTTCTAAAAATACAATAAGTTCTCTAATTTTCTCCCAATCATTATCCACAATCATATCATTTGGATTTTGATTATGGGCGTTAAAAAATAAAGTAATAGGTTTTCTATAGTCATAAGCAACAACTAGTTGGTCATATAAAGAATTCCACCTAGTTGGTACTTCTTCGGGAATTTTTCTGTAAGATAGTCCACAATCGTGGCAAGTTTTTTATATTCTTTTCTCTGTTGAATTCTATTATTTTTAAAAATAAAGTGTATAGCAAATTGTATTTTTTCAAGAATATCTTGAAAAAGTGAAAGACCATCTTTTACAACTAAGTTATAAATATGGCACGCACATTTGATATGAAAATGTTTTGGAAAAGACGGAGTTAAAACATCTCTTAAAATACTAATAGCAGAATTGTTAGAAGATGCATTATCTAATGTAATACTCATAACTTTATCGGTTATTCCGTAATAATCACAGACTGAATAAATATTTTCAGAAATAAACTCACCAAAGGTGCCTACTATCTATATATCTATATGCTAAAATACGTTTTGCATAGACCATTTATAATCTATCCAATGACAAAGTTACCGTTAAATAATCATGGTCGTTAGTACTACGACCTATATCAGAAGTTAAAGCGACTTTGCAATTTAAATGATATAATGCATAACGTAAATACTGTTGATATTCATGTGCAAATTTAAATACATCTCTTTTAACAGTTGATCTAGGAAAACCTTTATAAGCAGGATTATACATATCTCTAATATAATGAATAAAACCAGGAGATTCAGGAAATGAAAAAGGCAAACCCTCCACAGCAACTAATTTTGCTAGTGATTCCCTATCTTTATGTTTATCGTATTTAGGGCCTACAACTCCCCCCGTCATAGGGTTAATTTGACCCTGTACTTTTTCCGAAACAGTATGTGAACCTTGTTCCGATTGAGAGGACGCTTTCTCACCATTTTTTTCAATCATGTATTGGGCATGCAAGGCTTTGTGTTTTTGCAACAGGTGTCTTCCTAAACCCCCCGTCCCACCATGACCTTGTCCAGTTTTAAAAGAATAAACATTTTTACAAGTTTTACATACAGCTACTTGATTAGCTACGTCTCTATCAAAATATTTCCATACAACTGATTTTAATGGTCGTTTTGCCGGACCTCGTCTCATAGTAGGGGGGATAGGAGGCATTTCACTAGTGGGTGTATCATCTTCATTAGTAGGTGTATCTAGGGTGTCATCTAAATTAAAATCTTCTTCAATTTGAGGATAATCATTTGTGTCAAAATCATATGGTATTTCAGGAAACATTTCAGGATCTATAAAATCATCTTGTCTAGGAATAACTGGAACATGAATACTAGAAGAAGTACCCTTGCCCTTGTTACCACCCCTACTAGAAGAAGCCTGACCCTTACCCTTACCCAACATGCCTCTTAGTCCTTTCATTTTAATTATGCTAATAAATAGTTAAAGATAATGAAATTAGATGTGCTAAATGAAATAAAGACAAAATAATAATTTAATGAGAGAACGAATGTACCAAACGCCGACGTGTAATCGAGAGGTTGAAAATTGAAACTTTGCTCGATAGATAATCCTCAAGCTAGTTGTCAACTTCACTCCCAATTCTCAAATTAATAAATAGATTGAATATGTAGACAATGTTGTATAGAGATTGATTGATAATTGATTGAGAGATTAGAGAGTAGAAAGATTTGTGAAAATAATAAGAAGAGGAATGAGGTATTTATAGTTGAAAAATTGGGTTAAAGTGTAAATATAATAACTTAGGGGTTAAAAATAAATATAAAGGGTAGGGGTTGGGAGGGTTTAAATGGCCGTTGTCCAACTCCCAAAATGTAAAATGGTCTTTGGACAACGGCTATTTTCTCGCAGGAGGACCTGGGCGGGGCGAGGTCGGGCGGGTGGACGGTCGGGGCGGGATCGAGGTCGGCGGGGTCGGGTCGCGGGACCAGACTGCCCCGCCTGCCGAGCCCCTCCTTTTTTTATAAGCGGGTCGTGGTTTGCCTGGTCGGGTCGGGTCGGCCGGCCCATCGCCACCCTAGTAATGGGTATCGGTTCTTGATCGTGACCTTATTGAGCTGCCAATAATCGATGCACATTCGGAGTGATCCGTCTTTCTTTTTCACAAACAGGACTGGTGCACCTCAAGGGGAAACACTAGACCTTATAAAGCCTTTATCCAGAAGATCCTTCAATTGTTCTTTTAACTCCCTCAATTCAGTTGTGCCATTCGATATGGAGGAATAGAAATGGGTCTTGTACCCGGAATTAACTCTATAGCAAACTCCACTTCTCTATCCGGAGGAAGGCCTGGAAGATCTTCAGCAAAAACCTCCGGAAAATTTCGAACAATAGGAACATCATTCACTGCTAGGGACTCTTTTTGGGTATCCACTATATTAGCCAGATATGCGTACTCCACTCTGTGACTTCTCAATAACTTTTGAGCCCCAAGGTAGGAAATAAACTGACCTGAGGATATTCCAATCCTACCCCTTATAACAACTTCTAGTTCTCCGGAAAAAGTTAATCTCACTATCTTTCGCCGACAATATAACATGGTATAACATGCCGACAACCAATCCATACCCAAAATGACGTCGAAGTCTACCATATCAAGTAGTACTAGGTTCACCATTGTTCCCCTGCCATTCACTTCTAATGGGAAATTATTTACCACCCGAGAGGCCCAAATTGAGGCCCATACTGGTGTCATAACCTCAAAAGGTCACTTAAATAAGAAGGTTCTACGTGTAAATTCTTAGCAAAGTCCATTGACACATATGAAAATGTAGAGCCGGAATGGTATAATACAAATGCAGGAATACTCGAGACTAGCAAAATACCTGTGACCACCGCATTAGATGCTTCTGCCTCATTCCTCTGGGGCAAAGCGTAGAGCCGATTAGAATTGTTGGGTTGTTGACCTCTCTGACTCTGGCGGGGTTGGTTTCCCTGATTTTCCTTGTAGGCAGCTGTGATTGCTTCTGACCTCCCCTGAATAGATTGAGTTTGGGTCCTCTTTTTGCAATCCCTGGCATAGTGGCATGACTCTCCACAGTTATAACATGCCTTCGTTAAGAGCCGACATTCTCCAGTGTGTTTTCTTTGACAAATCTTACAAATCGGTGTGTCACCTCCTGTGTTAGGGTTGGTGGCCTTGTCCTTGCTACCTTGGTAATTAAACCAACTGTGCCCCATAGGCTTGAAATAAGACTGGCTCACAGATTGGTTCGGTCCTGAAGATCCCTTACTAAACTCCTGCTTCTGATTTTGACTCTGGTTAAATGACCCTGACGTCCGAAATCTCTTCTGCGAATATTCTCTTTTTGCTTTAGTGAAATCTTCTACCCTCAAATCCATATCGACAATCTGAAGATAAGTTCGATCATTGGCTAACGCCACCACCTTCTCTGCTATGTTCGGGTTTAAACCCTCAATAAATCGCTTGACTCTCTCCCTTTCTGTAGGGACGACATGTGTGTTGTATGACGATAACCTCATGAACTGTGTATCATATTCTTGTACACTGCGGTCACCTTGCTTCAACTATTCAAACTCCCGTCTGAGCGCATCCTTGCGCGTATTAGGCATGAATTTCTCAATGAATGCCGCTCTGAACCCTCCCCAAGTCATTGGTGGTGACATCGGAGGACGATTTTTCCTAAAATTCCTCCACCACACCCTTGCATCATCCACTAGTCGTGCGCCTACCAAGTTGACTCCCTGCGTCTCCACGCATCCCAATGTGAATATTAAGTCTTCAACTTCATCGAGGAATACTATCGGGTAGGCCTTGGGGTCCTTCCCTGAGTAAAGTGGTTCTCTTCTCCTCAGAAAATTTGCCCATAGCCTATCAGGTACTGCTTGAGCTTCTACATTCTCGGTCCGTGGTGCAGTCGCAATCGGTCCCGGGGCCGTCTGGTTCTGGTTCGGGGCTATGACAGAGACACTAGGTGCGGGCGGAACCATGTGTGGAACTACAACTGTCATTAACTCTATGAGTCTATCTAGTTTTTGTCCCACCGTTTCTTGGGCCATTTGGCTCTCGTTCTCTCCAACATTTTCTCCGACATTTTCCCCGCTTCCTTCAGACACCACTACGTCAACTGGAGGTACATGAGCTTCGTGGTGAACCTCCTCTTGAGCCCCCAGGATTTGTGAATTCACCATTTTCTGTGAAGACAAACACACTCATATTTTAGAAGACGGAATGTCTACTCTAGGTCTTAAATTTTCTTATAGTTCATAAGCATGCTACACCACAAGAAAGCGCAGATTAACTAAACAATAATGACAACTCATAACTTGCATTAATAATGTTTCATTCCTCATATTTGAAAATATTTCATGACATTACAATACATCATAGCATGTCATTCTATGTCATTCCCTATAGCTCCCTTACTCGAACATGCACCTACTACACCACGTTCTAAAGGGCTTAACCGCATAATTCGCTTATTCTGTTGATTGGCATTCAACTCCCTGTGAACCTTCTTCCTTGCTTCCCTTTCCATTTCACTCATTCTTTCCCTTACTACTATTACCTGGAATAAAAATTTGGTCAAGGAATCTTCTGTAACATCTCCTCTTAGCATCTTTGCCCCTCTGAATGAGGATCGTAATTTTTCCGGGACAGATTTGAATATTATCTGTAATATGACTCCAATCGGAAAGTTGAAGAAGTTCGGGTCGTAGGAACGCCTCTTCTGTCTACTCCTAAGCAAATACGCACAAAGTACGATTGTGACGCACATATACTCGTTAAAATCATCTCCCGAGTTCATCTTACGACGCATGAATTTCTTCTGAGCTTGCATTTCCTTTGCCTGTTCCTCGAGTACTTCCCTCTTTGTTGGAACTCGCCTTATAATCACCATCTACACAATAATTATTGGTCAGTATAATGTTGTACAATCTTCTTCCTAACCCGCGTGAAAGATGTAGTACAAGAATCAAGTCTTGAAAAAGACTCAAAATAGGCACGAGAGGAGTATGAAAAAAGGGAAACTTTAGGATGTTATTCCGTTTACCCTCTTACTAAGGTGGCGCGCACACCGTCGCAATAAGTAACCGTTCAAATACCCAACTCGAAGAAACTTCCTAGAATATCCTAACCTGGTTTAGCTTTGATACCAACTTGTCACGCTCCGACTTTTCCTAAGCCTTTACTTAGGGCGTGATGGCACCTGGACAATTATTTCCCACCAGGAGCACCATTTAATTCTCTTTATTTAGAAATTTAAACTTATATTCAAATACGGAGCTATTAATAAAAATAACAATAAAGAAATCTGTTTATGACTTTATTGAAAACATAACGCGAGCCCATGCTCGTGCAAATATTGTTTCTACATAGACATACTGACAAAGATTATTCTAAGTTGGAAGGGAGACCATTCCACACGGGCATTTCCCGAGACACTGAACGACATTACGAACCTGACGAGTACCAAGCCCGAAGCAATGGACTTGGTATGACAAGAGGCTGCGGGACGATCGCTAGCCTTGGCGTGAAGCCTTTCCTCTATCACGCTTTCCTGAAACATGTTAAATAAAGAGTCAGCCCTACCATCTGGGGCTGAGTGAGAACCTTACCCTGCAATTCAAAGTAACACCACAATATTCCAAGTGCAATCACATTATAACGTAATAAGCATATTGCAAAAACATATCAGGTTACAACATTTTTAAATATGCAGCAACTCCTCATAGGAAATTCTCAGTTTAACTAACACTTCATTTTATCTCGTATTATACGTTAAGACATTCCCCTGCATTTCCATATGTTTATTACATTTATATATTTGTGAACGCGTATTCACTTTTCATATTTATATATAGGTGAACATGTATTCATATTTCATATTTGTTGCGGCGTGCAACCCGATCCATTATATTTACGTATTTGTGCACACGTATTCACTTTACGTTTTGTTGCGGCGCGCAACCCGGTCCATTATGTTATACCCCTTAGTTCCAGAGTATGTATGTGAGGACGTACGTACAATTGTGTAAGCCCTGATTAGGTTAGGGATGAAATTGTGAACTTTCAACGGAAAAGATTCCGAACCTTGTGAAGGAAATTTTACGTTTTTAATATTTTAACCAATTACGGATTTTTTTCGAGAGATGAAATATTTTGGACCAATAGGAGGGCGACATGTGTCACCCTTAGGTGGCATGTTTGGACGAAAATTGTGGGCAAGTGGCCAAGTCAAATAGTCAAGTCTTGCAAGATATTTTGTGGACAAGTGGGAAGGGGGCCTTGGACGTTTTTAGGTGCAAGTGGCTAGCCACATGTCTCTTGGTTGTGGTGGACATATGTCCCAAAGTTGTGGTGGACACTTGGTTGGAAGACTCCACTCACACAAGCAACCAAATCTTCACCCTACACTTGCATAAATCTTGGCCCTTGAATGTCCTATAAATACCCCTTAAGTCTGAGACTTCATCCACTTAAACAATTTCCAAGTCTCCAAAATCCTTCCCTTGTTGTAGTCTCTCGTCCAAAACTCCCTCCCTCTTAGAAGTAGCTCTGCAAACACACCCCCTTGGTAGAAAATTTCTTCAAGTATTGTTACTATCCCAAATACCTTAGCCAAAAATCCCTTGTAGTATTCTAAGGTTACCTCTATACTAAAAGCCCGGAAATACTACTTTATTTCCTTTAGTCACAAAACGAAACCCTAGGAAAATCTTCATAGTTGGTTGAAGTATTAAGTAGAAGTTGTTTGGAAACTTCTAAGGGTTTCTTGGAGCTTTTGGAGCGTGCAGAATAGGAGCTAAACGTTGTTCAGGATCGACTTATAATCTTGGATAATTTTGGGCTTATCGAGGTAATAATCTTTATCCTTCTATTGTAATTGGAGATTACATATTGTAGTAGTTTAGAATTAAGTATAAGATATAGAAGGATGGTATTAAAGAAGAGAATTGAACTGTAATTACATTGGGTTGTATTTACAGTAGACTTGTGTAGTTTGACGGGTAGGGAAATGCTGCCCAATATTCCGTAGAATAGAGAACCTTCTGCTTAGAATATTCTACGAAGTAGTCTAGACGTTGATAGACGTATTTGACTATTATAGGTTGATACTCTGCGCGATATATTCGACTTGGCAGGTGGATTGAGCCGAGGAGGTATGTGATTCTTCCTATCCTCTTGAGCATGATATTTTTGATATATATATAGTACGGTAGACGTACGTGTGTTAAACTAAAATTGGTTTTACTCTGATGTCTTTTGACTTGAGTTTTAAATAATAAGAATCTTGAAGTATTTCAAAAGAGTTATGAATCATTTTTGAAAGAAAAGTAATACTTGATTTTTCAAAAAGCTTAAGTGTTATACTAGCTTTATGGGAAGTTAGGTATAATGACTTAAGAAAGATAAGAGGAAACGGTTTACTTATTTGTTATAAAAGCCTTATAAATGATTTCTGAAGGTGTGGTAAGTTGGTTTGATAAGTAGACATATTATGATGCTACGTGTGTTAGTGTCTTGTAAACGTTTGTGTAAAGGGGGTTTCCTTGTTGTGCTTATGTTGTTTAACGATAAGCAGTTGTGCTGATATTATATCACTTACCCCCCCTGACTTGTTACGAGCCGAGGGCTATCCACCCCTGATGCGAGGAATACCTCATGCGTGCATGTGACCTATGCGGAGTGCGGGAGTTCGGGATGATCACTCCGGGTGTGTTACGCCGATGCGAGAATACCTCATGCGATGCAGTGACTATGCGATGCGGGAGTCGAGTTGATGCCGGGGTTAGCTACCGTCGAGAGAATACCTCATGCCGACCTAGGTGGTCTATGCGGACTGCGGAAGTTCCAGGATTAGGCTCGCATAATGATACTATGGGCGATTGGCCTTGCTTCGATCATTAGCGGCCTAGAAAAGACCAGTTACGTTATATCTATTTTGCTCTTGTTTATGTTGTGGCACTATGTGCGGTTAAATTGGTTATTCATACGTATTTGTAATTGGTTTTAAAATGCTATGATTTCATTTGATGCTACTGATTTCACATACTTGGTACTGTTGTCTTGACCTCCTTGAGTGCGTTCATCTGCGCAGGTAGAGGTACTCCTGTTGTTGATCCCCGCTCCTAGGATCACCGTTTCTGCTTTTGGGAAAACCCCGTTTCTCCGGAGGCTTATCTTTTTGGGTATGATCTCCCTGTCATTGTAGCTTTATGTACATTCAGGGTATGGCGGGGCCCTGTCCCGCCATAGTTGTTTACTTTCTTAGAGGTCTGTAGTCCTGTTGTAAATTTTGGGATATAACTGTCAGACTTGATATATATATACATGCCGAAAGGCAACTTTTCTTGGATAAACTGTCTCTTATTTTACACTGTTTCATGTCTTTGATTTTATTTTCGCTGATTACTCTGATGTATATCTACTTGGGTGCCCGGGTAAGGCACCAGTCACGGGCCCGGGATCGGGTCGTGACACATTATATATTTATATATGTATGTGAACACGTATTCACTTTTCATATTTTTCAGAAGATCGAATAAATACTATTCTCTTTCCCAACATTCTGTCATTCATACTTGTAACGATTATAACTTTTTAACCATGACTCCAACTAAGGTGTTTCTCAAGCGGAAACTAAGGTAAGACGGGGATCTTTCACTGTACCAAATTTCATTTAAAACTACTTGGGTAACTAACACAAATTTATCCTCAAAACAGCCACATGAAATTTGTTTCGGCAGAATTTTTATTAAACATAACCAAATCTTAGAATAGTCATAACTCCTAATCTGTAAACCCGTTCAAGCCCCATAAAATCTCAAAACAACGAGAACAGAGATATACACGTCTCTGTGTGAACCATCCTTTCATATTTTGTACAATTTGGTACAGTTTTACACTTTTATTCGCTGCCCTTCCTGGATCTCGATAGATCCGAGGTAGAAACTTTAAACAATGATAACTCTCAATACGTAAGTCGGATAGACCTCCGTAAGGTCTCACAATGTCCACAACAGATAGATATAGAACTTTCATTTAGCACAAATTTTCATATTTGCCACGGATTAGTACAGTTTTACGTTTCAACGTCCTGCCCTTCTGGATTCTGATGAACCTGAGGCAGCAACTTCAAACTACAATAACTCTCAACTCGTAAGTCCGTTTTAACCTCTATTTATCTATATCTGTCCGTAATAGAGATATTTACAACCATGTAAATTTTTATATAATTCTAATAAGTAAAACTCAATAAAAACAGTCCGTAATTATGCCTTTCCGAATTTCGGCCAAATCTAAGGCAAGAACTTTGAACTATGATAACTTTCAAACCGTATGTCCATTTTACCTCATTTTTGGTTCTATATGATCATAATAGAGGGGTGTATCATTCTTTCGAATTTCATCAAATTCTAACAATTATAACTCAGTGAAATCAGTTTGTAAAGTTCATGACGCAACTAGTTGTTTAAACAATCAAAAGCTCATTATTTATTTTCAACACTCAATTCTTATTTTAACATGTATTGAACTTAAAATAAAGGATGTTACCAAGAATTTTCGAGTGAGAAAACTCACCTTGTAAGTGTGAAGATTATTGTTGTTTGGTTGCTAAAATGATCCTTACTCTCTAGTATTTTGATTCTTGTTCTTCTTGCCCTCTTGGTATTTTTCCAGATTTTTTTCCTCTTCTTTTCACTTGTTTTTTTTCTGATTTTCTATTCTTTGTGCTAGGTATTTTATTTGTGTCGTGTATGAGAGGTGGAATGACAAGAGTTGGAGGGAAAATGAAAAGGGGGGAAGGGAAAGGGACGTGCATGCAGCATACCCTTTTGCCTTTTTTTTTTTTTAATTTTTATTTTCATTTTATCTATCTATCTATCTAACTTTAACACTAACTCAAACCCATGCAATTTATTCTTTGTTTTCTTATATATGTGTATTTTTATTAACTCAACCAACAACTATATATTATTATTATTTTCCGGATTTTACACCTTTACCAGATTGAACCGGTTCCGGACCGGATAACTTGCTTACCGGTCCGGTTCAGTACTGGATTACCGTCCGACCCGTGCGGTTTCGGATTGAACCGGTCGGACCAGACCGGATTTTGGTTTTTATTTTTATTTTTAATTTCGAAAATGTAAACTAAATTTAAATTAATTATGTAATATTAATATAATATAATTTTATATTTTAAAATTTAAAGTTAACTTTGTATTTTATAGTTTATAACTTTATACTTTATACTGTTATAGTTTGTTGACACCCAATTTTGACCCTCCCGTCCAGCCATTAACTATAAAATTACACTAATTTTGTAAAATAATTTTTTAGGATTTTTATAATAAAATACAACAATAAAACATTAAATACAGGCATAAATAAATAATTTAATAATGGCATCGCGTCTTACGTAGAGTTTTAAGCATTTAGAGTCTCGCGCCCGCACTTATTAACTTTAAGCTTTGTCGTAATTCTTAAATAATTAATAAATGCATAAAATAAATAATTTAGCGATAACGTCGTGTCAGGTAGCATAGCCGCATTAATTAGTAATCATTTAAAATCAATTTTTTAATCTAAATACATGCATCTAATAGCGTCGCATTTATAAAAGCTTTAAACAATTCTTAAATATCATACTTGCATTTAGCATTTAAATAATTTAATCTAAAACTCAATGTAATTTTAATGCAATAATAAGATTTTAAATAATAGCGCCGCATTCTAAAGTATTGAGCATTAATTAAATAGCACGCCCGCATTTATTTATTATAACAATTAGATTAATGAAACACCTAATTAGTTTAATCACATGTGTTAATTTAAGTTATCACTAATTAATTATTAATACACTTGCCTAGAATTAATTAGCTAATTAACTAAGCCTAAAACTAATTAATCTATCACTAACTAATACTAATTAAATAACTTAACTAATTAAATACCTAAAGGCCTTAATTAATTAATTAACTAACCTAACACTAATACCCAATCTAAATTAAAACCAGCCCTCTTATTTTAACTACCCAGCCCACTTCGCCCAGCCCAAAAACCGCGACCCGCAAGCCCAATCCCATTATCCCCTTATCCGCCCAAAGCCCCACACCTAAGCCTTATTGGTTCCCTTTCACTACGTCTTCTTTATCAGCAGCCCACGAGAGAACCCATCTTCGTTCTCTTCGAAACCCTAGAAACCAAAGAACCCTTCGCTGCCGCCGCGCCGGATTTCTCACGGAGAATCCGGCTTCTTCACCCACGCACTCCTAGCCGCCTTCCTTACCCATGCACCCACATCCAGCGAATACCTTACCATATAAACACCTAATCATACCAAATCTCCTTCAAATCCCTAAATCACGATCGAATCAGCACCAAATCTCGTCCCAATCCGCCTTTATTTACTTACCATTATTAGAACTCAAAGGAGGGCTATATAAGCACATGCAATCGAGCACAGTAAAGGGGGCATACCCATAGCATCGAAACAGAGCTGAGTCGGGGGGACGACATAGCAATTTAGGTCAGAAATTAAGAGCAGAGAAGGGGAGAGCAACAGCACAGACAGTAGGCGTATACGGGCGAGCAGGGCAGAGCTCAGAGGAGCCCAATAGCAACATTCAGAGACGGGACACCCCTGGCAGCAGTCAGTACCCAGACCACTAAGCATAGCACGAATAGGTAGTTCGGATCCCTTTCTTTCAATTCCAGCCAAAAATTCGAACAAACCTTGCCCCTTTATTCGCATCGCAAACCCCAAACAACTCTCCGAGTGGCACCGACGACTTGATACGCTGCCTCGGTTCGCTGCCCGGAGAAGGTAAACTCACTTCCTGTCGAATTTCGTTTCTTTATGCGAAGTTATGTGCTTTCTGTTATATATTCCCTGATAAAGTTATCAACATCGTTATATAAGTGTTCGACATACCTTGAGTTTGCATATTTGATCTCTGTCTAAATGGTTCTGTATGGCTGAAATGCCATCTCCTTGTGATTGCTTGCCCATTTTCTTGCCCTTATGTCCACTGAATTGATTTCACTTTGTCTCAGCATGTCTGAATACCAATCTGAGACAATTTTGAATATTCCAGAGGATTAATATGCCCTTCAGTGTCAACTATTTATATACATTCTTTGTTTGGCCTTGTTAGCTCATGTACAGCCTTTTCTCTACCTCTCATCTATTTCGATAAATGAAATCACCATGTGTGGAATTTGCCTAGTGTCATGTTGTCTCCTAAAGCATAAATTCCAAAAAAAAAGGGATCACGTTGGCTAACATGGAGTGTTATTAACCTTCCTTGCTGGATTTCTCTGTCTTCTTGATTGTCTTGTCTCTAATCTATGTGACTGAATGTGTCCTAATTAGACTTGAATAGGAAAAGAAGTAGGGTATTTCATCTGTGAAGTTCACTGTCCTTAGGTGTAATTTGCGGCTCATAAAGCTCAAGTCTGAAACTCGTGAGATGCCATAAAAGTTATTATCTTTTCTGTACATATGTGATTACTGTCCGTACTGTATGTATCAAACCTGAACCTTGAAATGTAGAATGGGGATTGTTCTTTGATATGTTTTAAGTGTTGGAATCATGAAGCATGCTAGTTGAGTGTCACATATGAGTATTTTGTCTGGGGTTATGTCCCATTTAATTTCAAGCCTCGATATGTTGATGGAATCTATTTAGGTTCGACGTTGTTTTACTTGGATCACGCCAAGAAATCTGTTTCGCTACCTGTTGTTGCAGGTTTTTGCTTGTTATGCATAGTTGGATTAAATATTGTTTGCCTTGAATCATGTGGGATATCCACCCATCTTCCTTTATATTAATTAATGTTTAGCCTGTTTGTCTTTGGCTGTTTCCTCCGATTTACTAAACTTACAATGATATGTTTCAAAGATACATAAAATGTAGGAATTTAGATATATACAAGGTGTATATCAAGGTTGTATATCTTTGCATACATCTAAGTATATCATATATACTTTGAATATTGTATGTATGTCATCCCTGTGTTAGCCCTGCCTCAGGCCTGATTTTATCCCTCAGCTGCATACATCTGACTTTAATGGGTTTCAGAATACACCCTGATGCAGCAAGGAAACTGTTTATTGCATCAGTCAAAATACGAAAGGATCATTAAAGTTGTATAAATCATGGCTTGGTTGCCTGCGATCTGGTTGTTCACATGTTTAAATGTTGTTCACATGTTTAAATGTTGTTCACTGCTTTGCCCACTATCCCGCGCAACTACACAAATGTCTAAATGCATATTGATTTCGGTCCTTTTGTCTGGTTTAAAGTGCTCTCGGTTTCAGGGATTGATTTAATTAAGTGCTATATAAAGATCGTACATTCATTTGGAATACTTACTAATCCTTATCTTTTCTTTATTTACATGGCACGCACCGGAGCAAAAATAAAGAGTCTCACGGCGAGACTCATCGCAAGCCATTTCAAATGGCAACCCGCACCTGCATCCATCGAGTTCCATCTTCAGCAACTCTTAGGAAAAACAAATAGGACAAGATGTCGTGGTCATCCGTCTCGAATCCTCTTACTCTCTAAAATTAATTGCCTAATTATGCCTTTATTTGTTTATTCGCAATTCTATTTATTTTGTAATAATAAGAGACATAGAACAATTATTGTCGAAATAAATAAATGGGGCGGGTAGTTTAAAATCGGCAAGGCACTTCTAATTATCTATTTTAGGTTTGTCGTTTCATATCTAATTCTTTGCCTGAATTATTAAAATCGCATATCTAAAACTAACGCCTCCCTTCTTTAATTGCGCAGATAAATCTTTGGCCCATAAAGCACCTTTAGCATCTTAGCATTTCTAGCACCTTTTAAGCACCCCTTGGCATCTTAAAATCTTCAAGTCTTTTAAACGTTTAACATTTTAGTTTTATATTTTTATTATTTTCTAACCCTTTTATTAAGCAGCAGGAGTTTAGAAAAGAAACGTCATAAATAAATAAATAAATAGCATCTTGCACCTTTAGCATCTTTTAAGCTTTCAAGCATTTTTAACACTTTTAGCATCTTCTTTAAAACTTAGCATTCCTGTTAGTACTTTAGCATTTTAATATTCTAGCACTTTTGCGCTTTTAGCCTTTTAACCTTTTAAACATTTTAACATTTTTTAGCATTTTGCTAAGCAGGAAGAGCTTTTACTTTGCATTTTTAAAACATAATAATTACCCTAGGTTTGGCAGGACAACCGCAAGTTAGCGGATCTTAGAGGGTGCCTAACCCCTTCCCTCTAGATTAATAAAGAACCCTTACCCAGAATCTCACTAAGTTTAGCAGACCATAAAATGGAGTTAATGTTTTACTTTAGACTAGTTAAACATTTAGGTGTCCTAATTCACCCCAATTAATTAGGTGGCGACTCCGCGAACCCTTAGCATTCTAGCAACCCTTTAGCATTTTAAATTTTAGCCTCTTTTAAACTTTAGCATCCTTTTAGCAATTTTAGCTTTCTTTTAAACATTTTAGCATTTTGTTATTTATTTTCTAACCTTTTATTTAAGCAGGAGTTTAGAAAATAAAAGTCGCGGTCGAAAATGGGCGTGACAGAAATGGCGACTCCGCTGGGGACTAAAGGTTCTTAACCATAACAGACTTAGGGTTATTATTTGGCAATTATTTTGCATTTAATTTTGTGTATTGTATTTTGTTTATTTTTTGCTACTTGCTTTACTGCTTTCCCTAAACTGGCATTCCGCTCATATTTCTTCCATTCTGGAAAATTCACACAAACACACACTACATGCGAGGTGCGCTGGGTGCATCAGCAAAATTCTTTCTTCAAAATCCAAATTTAGGAGAGTTGGTAATATACGTGGAGTGCCCGGTCTAACCGGTGGCCGCGTAGCCTTCTCACTCGAGTTGTCCGCTCGAACTCAAGGTCTAGGAAAGCCAAATCTTAGCAAACTTAAGATAGAGCTATACCACCCTTATTTAGGGCATGCATTTACCTTAGGTGGGTCGGTCCTTGGCATCGACACCACAATTAGGAAGACACCAAACTTGTCGACGGGTTTCTCAACCCAACGACCAACCAGCATATTATGTGTAGCGTGGCAATGACAGACAAATCCAAACCCAATCATGACATGCTGAAATTGGGAAAAGTGCACCGTCATTTGGTCGCCATTTCCAACAAAGGCATTATAGTTGGACGACTTGGACAAATCCGTCATAATCTCGCATGAGTGACGTTTAGGCTTACCTCTGGCATAAAGAGGTCCCCCTGCATGTTAGGAAACGTTTGAATGTGCTATGTGCGATATATCTGCTACATACTTGCAAATTATGTGCTTTATGCTAACACCGTTTGTTGCATTTTTAGAAAGATTTATCATCGTACCAAAGGGTCGGTTCAGATTTGACTAAGCAATGGCAGAGCATCAATATTTCACAAGATCAAAGATACGGTCCAAAGAACATGATGATTCAAGGACATCCGAGGAACGAAGCCTGAACTGTCTTGGTTCCTATAAGCAAAGCAGAGGTCTCGGAGAGAAAGACAAGATAGATCCATCGAGCAACTCGCACAATTACTACAAAGAAATGGCAACCCCGCAGCCAAAATCAAAAGGCTCAAGAACCTCACCAGAGCACTCACACGCAAATAACCAAAAGTCAAAAACCTCCAAATTATTACGATGCCTTACTACATATCCCGCTCAGCCAATATACAATGCACCCATATATTCCACACAAACCGAATGCCTAACGATCTCGGCTAAACACAAACCAAAGGCCTCCACAAACCTATTTACCAAACATCTTCGCACTCGCCTAAATACCACAAGGCCACCAAAATATACGCCCATTTAGCCGAGCCTTTATCGCATTAGACGAGAGGTTGAGGTTTGCAGGATACTCCACCAATTCCAAAGAATGTGCCCAATCCCAAGTCCAAAGCTCATGATGGAAACAAAAGTCATGCATACCATTCTGGAGCCATCTGACACGACGCGGGGAAGGTGTTATACACTCGAGAGACAAAGTAAGGAGAGCTGATCGGAGGAGTCATTCGGTGGAGGATGGTTACCCTAATGAGTACAATGAACCCCAAAGGAAGAGGCATTCTCGGCGAGCCCGCTCCGCTGAATGGCCATTTATCCAAGCGGGCACCACGCAGAAGCCAAAGAAGGAGATATCGACAGAGCACGAAGACCCCAACCGTGATGCAGAGCAAAAGGCGTATTGGTTGGATTTGCACCCTGTCTTGGTCCGCTAGAGCACGGATAGGAAAACGATTTATTTTAGCGAATAATTTACAAACTCATATTTAAGCTTTAATAATGTTTTCTTCGTTCGCTTGTAATGAACTACGTTTGACTCGATTCCCTTAGTGGATACGTAGCGCCGTCTCCGGTCCCACATCTAGAAATTTTAATTCTCCCAATATTCGCTTGTAATGAACTACGTTCGACTGATTCCTCATGGGGATACGTGGCGCCTAAATCGCTTCGGCCACACCATTAGGAAACTTTCCCTTTGCTTGGAAAATGACAAGAATACACATAGCCTACAAGAACTACATTGAGACCCATTTTAGGCCGACACCTTTTCAAAATCGGGAGTGTAGGAAACTGCAGAGGGTTGCAAGTCCAAACAAGCCAGGCACGCAGATATCAAGGAACAAGGCAGCAAAGTCAAATATGAATCGACCCCCCCCAAAACTCACAAAATTTTCTTTGAGCGCAGTCTTTTAATGTATGTAAAGTGCAACAAGGCGAGAAAATACGACGAAAGTCTCTTCGCGTATAGAAGCAGCCAAAAGCAGAGGATGACAACAATCCAAAGTCCGCAGCAAGAGCAGCAGCAGCAGAAAGGGGGCATCAACAATCAGCAGTCAAAGTTCAGAGTTCCGCAACAAAACCTAGCGCATCAACTCGGGCATAAAGTCAAATTGGCAACCCACGCATCGCACACAGCAATTCGTCAGCTGCAACGTTCAGCATGTCCGTGCAAAGACAACATCTCAGGGATGACATCTCTATCCATAAAATTGCACTTCTCATATATATTTATCATTTTGTTTAAACAGGTATACACTAACGTTTTCTCAAGCTTAGCTTGCAGGAGCATTTATTCTACAGGAGCAGCAACACGTCCAGGCAACGACGTTATCGCGATACCACGCAACGACGCCAAAGAAAGAACACGCCCGCATAACGACGTAATCAAGAAGTCCACGCAACGACGCCAAAGAACACGCCCGCATAACGACGTAATCAGCAAGTCCATGCAACGACGCCAGCAGCAACACGTCCAGACAACGACGTAATCGGCAAGTCCACGCAACGACGCCAGCAGCAACACGTCCAGACAACGACGTAATCAGCAAGTCCACGCAACGACGCCAAGAAAGAACACGCCCGCATAACGACGTTATCAAGACAAAGAAGTCCACGCAACGACACCAAGAAAGAACACGCCCGCATAACGACGTAATCGAAGTCCATGCAACGACGCCAGCAGCAATACGTCCAAACAACGACGTTATCAGCACATCAAGTCCATGCAACGACGCCAGCAGCAATACGTCCAAACAACGACGTTATCAGCACAGGCCACCCAACGACGCCAAAGAAGAACACGCCCGCATAACGACGTAAGCAGCAAGGCCACGCACCGACGCCAAGAAGAACACGCCCGCATAACGACGTAATCAAGAAGTCCATGCAACGACGCCAAGAAGAACACGCCCGCATAACGACGTAATCAAGAAGTCCACGCAACGACGCCAAGAAGAACACGCCCGCATAACGACGTTATCAGCAAATCAAGTCCATGCAACGACGCCAGCAGCAATACATCCAGGCAATGACGTTATCAGCACAACAAGTCTACGCAACGACGCCAGCAGCAACACGTCCAAGCAGCGACGCTATCAACACAACAAGTCCGAAAACGACGCCATCATCAGCATATCACATCTGCACAGGGACGATTTTCTCTGTTCTCAAATTGCATTTCCTCTCATTCATGCTTTATTCTGTCTTAGCAGTTATGCACTAACTCTTTCTTGAGCTTTAGTCTACAGATACATTTGCAGCAGTGACGACATATCCGCGCTCACAATCGCAAAGACGCCGTGCAAGGACGAAAATCACAAAGATTCGCAACATCGCATCAACACAACAGCATCGCGCTTTTGCAGATAACCTTTTCTATTCACGCTTTTAAAATTATTTTGCCTTAGCTTATGCACTAACCGCTTGTTCAAGTCTTAGCATGCGCAGCAGGAGCACAACGTGGATTTTCTCTACAACCGGCAATGCCGGGCCAACCTTCTCAACGATCGCGGTTTCGCCAAGCGTAAGTCCACTCGCCCACATCACCGTAAACCCAGCACCACAAGCCATAGCAATACACCCTGTGTTCAAGCCGCTTATTTTCTTTTACTTTTGCATAGCCCAGTGTCGTCACAACTCGACACTGGGACATCTTTAAGCCCGCATTAGCCCGCCTTGGTGTTTTGACCATGGTAGCCCAGTGTCGTCATAACTCGACACTGGGACATCTTTAAGTCCGCATTAGCCCGCCTTGGTGTTTTGACCATGGTAGCCCAGTGTCATCATAACTCGACACTGGGACAGTCTTTGAGTCCGCGTTAGCCCGCCTTAGTGTTTTGACCATGGTATCCCAGTGTCGTCATAACTCGACACCGACGCTTTTGATTTTTGCGCCTTTGTCTACTTGCCCAAAGATTTTTGCAATCGAAGATCGAGACAAAATTGGCATGAGTCAACGTCTTTGTCCAAGATTCTTCCATCATCTCCATACAAAGAGGGACATCTGTTGACACCCAATTTTGACCCTCCCGTCCAGCCATTAACTATAAAATTACACTAATTTTGTAAAATAATTTTTTAGGATTTTTATAATAAAATACAACAATAAAACATTAAATACAGGCATAAATAAATAATTTAATAATGGCATCGCGTCTTACGTAGAGTTTTAAGCATTTAGAGTCCCGCTCCCGCACTTATTAACTTTAAGCTTTGTCGTAATTCTTAAATAATTAATAAATGCATAAAATAAATAATTTAGCGATAACGTCGTGTCAGGTAGCATAGCCGCATTAATTAGTAATCATTTAAAATCAATTTTTTAATCTAAATACATGCATCTAATAGCGTCGCATTTATAAAAGCTTTAAACAATTCTTAAATATCGTACTTGCGTTCAGCATTTAAATAATTTAATCTAAAACTCAATGTAATTTTAATGCAATAATAAGATTTTAAATAATAGCGCCGCATTCTAAAGTATTGAGCATTAATTAAATAGCACGCCCGCATTTATTTATTATAACAATTAGATTAATGAAGCACCTAATTAGTTTAATCACATGTGTTAATTTAAGTTATCACTAATTAATTATTAATACACTTGCCTAGAATTAATTAGCCAATTAACTAAGCCTAAAACTAATTAATCTATCACTAACTAATACTAATTAAATAACTTAACTAATTAAATACCTAAAGGCCTTAATTAATTAATTAACTAACCTAACACTAATACCCAATCTAAATTAAAACCAGCCCTCTTATTTTAACTACCACCACTTCGCCAAATTTCAAAACCGACCCGCAAGCCCAATCCCATTATCCCCTTATCCGCCCAAAGTCCCACACCTAAGCCTTATTGGTTCCCTTTCACTACGTCTTCTTTATCAGCAGCCCACGAGAGAACCCATCTTCGTTCTCTTCGAAACCCTAGAAACCAAAGAACCCTTCTCGCCGCCTCGATTTCTCACGAGAATCCGGGCTTTCCTTCACCCACGCACCCTAGCCAGCTTCCCTTACCCATGCACCCACATCCAGCGAATACCTTACCATATAAACACCTAATCATACCAAATCTCCTTCAAATCCCTAAATCACGATCGAATCAGCACCAAATCTCGTCCCAATCCGCCTTTATTTACTTACCATTATTAGAACTCAAAGGAGGGCTATATAAGCACATGCAATCGAGCACAGTAAAGGGGGCATACCCATAGCATCGAAACAGTGAAGCCTGGGGACGACATAGCAATTTAGGTCAGAAATTAAGAGCAGAGAAGGGGAGAGCAACAACACGCATAAGAGGCGATACGGCGAGCAGGCGAGCTCGGAGAGCCCAATAGCAACATTCGCAGACGGACACTCGGCAGCCAAGACCTGCACCACTAAGCATAGCACGAATAGGTAGTTCAGATCCCTTTCTTTCAATTCCAGCCAAAAATTCGAACAAACCTTGCCCCTTTATTCGCATCGCAAACCCCAAACAACTCTCCGAGTGGCACCGACGACTTGATACGCTGCCTCACGCTCGGAGAAGGTAAACTCACTTCCTGTCGAATTTCGTTTCTTTATGCGAAGTTATGTGCTTTCTGTTATATATTCCCTGATAAAGTTATCAACATCGTTATATAAGTGTTCGACATACCTTGAGTTTGCATATTTGATCTCTGTCTGAATGGTTCTGTATGGCTGAAATGACATCTCCTTGTGATTGCTTGCCCATTTTCTTGCCCTTATGTCCACTGAATTGATTTCACCTTGTCTCAGCATGTCTGAATACCAATCTGAGACAATTTTGAATATTCCAGAGGATTAATATGCCCTTGATGTCAACTATTTATATACATTCTTTGTTTGGCCTTGTTAGCTCATGTACAGCCTTTTCTCTACCTCTCATCTATTTCGATAAATGAAATCACCATGTGTGGAATTTGCCTAGTGTCATGTTGTCTCCTAAAGCATAAATTCCAAAAAAAAAAAGGGATCACGTTGGCTAACATGGAGTGTTATTAACCTTCCTTGCTGGATTTCTCTGTCTTCTTGATTGTCTTGTCTCTAATCTATGTGACTGAATGTGTCCTAATTAGACTTGAATAGGAAAATAATTAGGGTATTTCATCCGTGAAGTTCACCGCCCTTAGGTGTAATTTGCGCTCATAAAGCTCAAGTCCGAAACTCGTGAGATGCCATAAAAGTTATTATCTTTCGTACATATGTGATTCT
This sequence comes from Przewalskia tangutica, assembly GCA_029844215.1. Taxonomy (NCBI): domain Eukaryota; kingdom Viridiplantae; phylum Streptophyta; class Magnoliopsida; order Solanales; family Solanaceae; genus Przewalskia; species Przewalskia tangutica. The sequence goes on along the minus strand of CM056718.1, from coordinate 119,361,229 downwards.
TGTCTGCATCAGTGTATGTATCAAACCTGAACCTTGAAATGTAGAATGGGGATTGCTCTTTGATATGTTTTAAGTGTTGGAATCATGAAGCATGCTAGTTGAGTGTCACATATGAGTATTTTGTCTGGGGTTATGTCCCATTTAATTTCAAGCCTCGATATGTTGATGGAATCTATTTAGGTTCGACGTTGTTTTACTTGGATCACGCCAAGAAATCTGTTTCGCTACCTGTTGTTGCAGGTTTTTGCTTGTTATGCATAGTTGGATTAAATATTGTTTGCCTTGAATCATGTGGGATATCCACCCATCTTCCTTTATATTAATTAATGTTTAGCTTTGTTTCAGGCTGTTTCCCTCTGATTTACTAAACTTACAATGATATGTTTCAAAGATACATAAAATGTAGGAATTTAGATATATACAAGGTGTATATCAAGGTTGTATATCTTTGCATACATCTAAGTATATCATATATACTTTGAATATTGTATGTATGTCATCCCTGTGTTAGCTCGCCTCAGTTCGATTTTATCCATCACCGATACATCCGACTTTAATGGGTTTCGAATACACCTGACGCAACAAGGAAACCGTTTATCGATCACCAAAATAATGAAAGGATCATTAAAGTTGTATAAATCATGGCTTGGGTGCCTGCGATCTGGTTGTTCACATGTTTAAATGTTGTTCACATGTTTAAATGTTGTTCACTGCTTTGCCCACTATCCCGCGCAACTACACAAATGTCTAAATGCATATTGATTTCGGTCCTTTTGTCTGGTTTAAAGTGCTCTCGGTTTCAGGGATTGATTTAATTAAGTGCTATATAAAGATCGTACATTCATTTGGAATACTTACTAATCCTTATCTTTCTTTATTTACATGGCACGCACCGGAGAAAAATAAAGAGTCTCACTACGAGACTTCATCGCAAGCCATTTCAAATGGCAACCCGCACCTGCATCCATCGAGTTCCATCTTCAGCAACTCTTAGGAAAAACAAATAGGACTAGATGTCGTGGTCATCCGTCTCGAATCCTCTTACTCTCTAAAATTAATTGCCTAATTATGCCTTTATTTGTTTATTCGCAATTCTATTTATTTTGTAATAATAAGAGACATAGAACAATTATTGTCGAAATAAATAAATGGGGCGGGTAGTTTAAAATCGGCAAGGCACTTCTAATTATCTATTTTAGGTTTGTCGTTTCATATCTAATTCTTTGCCTGAATTATTAAAATCGCATATCTAAAACTAACGCCTCCCTTCTTTAATTGCGCAGATAAATCTTTGGCCCATAAAGCACCTTTAGCATCTTAGCATTTCTAGCACCTTTTAAGCACCCCTTGGCATCTTAAAATCTTCAAGTCTTTTAAACGTTTAACATTTTAGTTTTATATTTTTATTATTTTCTAACCCTTTTATTAAGCAGCAGGAGTTTAGAAAAGAAACGTCGCGGCCGAAATAGGGCGAAATAGCATCTTGCACCTTTAGCATCTTTTAAGCTTTCAAGCATTTTTAACACTTTTAGCATCTTCTTTAAAACTTAGCATTCCTGTTAGTACTTTAGCATTTTAATATTCTAGCACTTTTGCGCTTTTAGCCTTTTAACCTTTTAAACATTTTAACATTTTTTAGCATTTTGTTAAGCAGGAAGAGCTTTTACTTTGCATTTTTAAAACATAATAATTACCCTAGGTTTGGCAGGACAACCGCAAGTTAGCGGATCTTAGAGGGTGCCTAACCCCTTCCCTCTAGATTAATAAAGAACCCTTACCCAGAATCTCACTAAGTTTAGCAGACCATAAAATGGAGTTAATGTTTTACTTTAGACTAGTTAAACATTTAGGTGTCCTAATTCACCCCAATTAATTGTGTGACTCATGAACCCTTAGCATTCTAGCAACCCTTTAGCATTTTAAATTTTAGCCTCTTTTAAACTTTAGCATCCTTTTAGCAATTTTAGCTTTCTTTTAAACATTTTAGCATTTTGTTATTTATTTTCTAACCTTTTATTTAAGCAGGAGTTTAGAAAATAAAAGTCGCGGTCGAAAATGGGCGTGACATAGTTTATATTGTAGTTATATTTTTATTAATTTATTTAATTAGTAGACATAACTTATAAGTTAACAACTAAAGAAATAATAAAATAAAAACTAATGATAAGATGTAAACTTTCGAACTTTCATTATTCATAATGTTAAAAAGAGTACATAATGAAGTAATAATAATATTATTTATATATTATGCATCCTTCTAACAAGTTCTTCGTATTTTATAGGTTCATTGAATTGTTGTGGATCCATAGCCGCTAAATGTGGAGTATTCATTCCAGTCTCGCTTCCGCGGTTCCGCTGTAATTTGTGTTGTTGTAAAAGTGCTTCATATATCTAGAATCTAGATTCATTATCATCGTCTTCATTGAATCCTGCAGATGTAAACACAGAACAAAAGCAAAACTAGAACAAAGATTAGTAGCAGAGTAGTTGTTATCAAATAATGTAACTGCAACTTTATATTTTATACTTAATTTATTGTTGACCAGTGTGTTGGATGAACTTTATCTACATGTCTAACTATAGTGTCCGTCCCCCCGTCATTATCCCTTCTCTTATGTTTATAAGTTTGCCCACAAATATTACATCTAACTATAGCAGTGTTCCCAATTCTATCTTAAAAGTTTCATACTTTACTCCTTATTCTCCTACTCGTTACTACTGGTAAAGGAGGTCTACGACTAGTAGTAGTACTAACATTGACAGAAGGCACACTAGTAGGTGTATGAGTTTCAGTTTCAACAATATTATTTATATGAACATTATCATATTCATTATCTTCTATTTCAAAATCTTCTTGCACTTGATCATAATCTATATTTTGATTAGATGATGAAAAACTTTTAGATTTTGTACCCCTCGAAATAGATTTGCCTTTATCCATTATAAAATATTTAATTTTAATTTTAATTTAAATAATCAAACAAATAAATATGACAATTTAATAAAATAATTAGAAAATGAAACTAGTGTATCAAACTTCGGGATTCAGAATTCAATTGAAAGTCGAAGCTCGAAGTCTTGCGTCTTGCTACTTTGAAAACTTAATAATAATAATAATAATAATAATAATAATAATAATAATAATAATAATAATAATAATAATAATAATAACTTGAGAATTGATAATAGAGAGAATTAAGAGAGTATGAGAATTGTAGAAATAATTGTGTGATAAAAATGAGAAGAATATAGAGTATTCATAGTTTTTAAAGGATAAAAATGTAATTAATAAAAAATTAATAAACAAAAAAAATTAAAAAAAAAGGGTCAAATGACCGTTGCCCCCAGCGGCCCAGCCCATGCCCCCACGGTAATATTATCGTTGGGCCCGCCAACAACCTTTTTTTAAATTATTTTTTTGAAAGTATATTATAAACTAAATTCAAATTAAATATGTAATATAATATAGTTTTATATTTTAAAATTTAAAGTTTTTGTGTTTTATAGTTTATAGTTTATACTTTATATTGTAGTTATACTTTTATTAATTTATTAGATTAGAAGACATAAGTTAACAACTAAAGAAATAATAAAATAAAAACTAATGATAAGATGTAAACTTTCGAACTTTCATTATTCATAATGTTAAAAAAAGTACATAATGAAGTAATAATAATTTTATTTATATATTATGCATCCTTCTAACAAGTTCTTCATAATTTATAGGTTCATTGAATTGTTGTGGATCCATAGCCGTTAAATCTGGAGTATTCATTCCAGTCCCGTCCTTGCCCGTTCACGTAATCAGGCTCCCGCCTCCCGGTTTCCAAAATATTGTCGATTTCTTCATCTTCCGGATCGTCAACGTCTACGTATCATTGATTTCTTCTCTCTGATCTGATCCAATCCCTTAAGCAGACTAAGATTTCTAATGTTTCTCCGCTCAATGAGTAACATGTGTCTCCTATTTGGTCTCGTACTTGGCTGAATGCACTTTCAGATGCCACTGTTGAGATAGACACATTAAGAACATCCCGTGCTATAGCTCCAAGTACCGGAAATTGTCTAGAGTTATCATGTCACCATTGTAAAGGTTGAAAGTTCTTCTTCGGCTCCGTTGGCTTTTGTAAATAAAATTGCAGCTCATCACAATTTCGACTTGTGGTTTGTTGTGTTGTTGTAAAAGTGTTCCAAATGTCTAAAGATTCATTATCATCATAATCTTCATTGAATCTTGCAGATGTAGACATAATAGAAACAGAACTAGAAGGAAGATTAGTAGCAGAGTTGTTGTTATCATGTAATGTAGCAGAATATTCATATAATTTACTTAAATTAGTATCAAGTTTACCTATGCAATCAATTGACGATAGAGTTTTTGTTGCACCTACTTCCATATAATTATATAAACTAAATATTAAATTATGACAATCTACTTTTTTAATAGAAGGATTTAAGACTGCACCAATACAATAAATATCAGGAATAGGGAGAAAATATTTTTTTAAATTTTCAAACATAACTGTAACTGCAGCTTTATATTTTATATTTAATTTTAAACCATAAAGTAAATATGAAATTTCAGCTATATGAGCTAAATCATTACAAATTGTTGGGTAATAAGATTCTGAAAATTCAACAGTAGCAGTGTAAAATTTACGTAAAAATTGTAAAAGTTCAGAAATTGATTTCCAATGTTCGTCGGTTAACATATGAATCACGTTCTTACAATGAGCATTTGAAACATGTGGTATGAGGTCTTTATACTTGTAACATTCTTTTAAAAATAAATAAGTATAATTCCACCGTATAACCTCACCTGACATGAATTTTGGTCTCAAATTAAATTATTTACATTTTTCTTTAAATTCTATTATTCTACTTTTTCTATTATTATCCTGAATAACTCCAACAGCTTTTCAGACAAGAGCTAATTCAGTTTTAAATAAATCAAGACTACTTTGAATAATTAAATTATAAATATGACAAGCACAACGAACATGAAATATATCAGGAAGTGGCGGTTGTAATTCCGCTTTTAAAAGATCTACAACAATAGTATTATTAGATGCATTATCGAATGATATAGTAAGTACTTTTTGAAAAAGATTCATACATTTTGCAACAACACAAATAGATTCGCTTATACATTTTCCAGTATGACTTTGATCGTCGTCATACAGAAAAGAAATAATACGTTTTTTCATTTTAAAATTTTCATCAATCCAATGACAAGTAATTGTTAAATAATTTCTACCGTTTAAAGCATGTTCAATGGCTGAAGTAAAACTAACTAGGCATGGAAGGTTAGCGAACAAATGTTGCAAATAAATAACATACTCAGTATAAATTCTAAAAATATCGGCTCTACAAGTAGTACGAGGAACACCTTTAAATAAAGGATTATATACTCTTTGAATATATGTAATTAAATATGAAGAAGAAGAAAAAAAAAGGTAAACAACATGCGACAACCATTTTTGCTAATTTAATGCGATCCTTCTTTGGATCGTACTTAACAAGCCCCCGTTAATGGATTAATGTGTTGTTGATCGGGTTCTAAATCATGGATTAAACCCCACTCTACCGGATGATCTTTCGTTAAATGTCTACCTATAGTGCCCGTCTGGCACAACAAAGGAATCATAGGGTGTCAAAGAAAGATATTTATTTTAGGCTCAAAGGGGCTGACTAATGATACATTTTATGTCAGGGTAGGTAATGAATGGTCAGAAGGGCTATCAAAGAAATGCCTGAATCATCTCCCTAAACATGTACATCTTAACTATTTCGCCTCAAATAACAAGCAAACAGATTTTCTAGACATTTTTTCAACCTTCTTTCCATAACTGACACACATAAGATAAACACAAATATTCCAAATAATTAGATGTCAGGAATTTTTGGTATATCTAACTTAAGCACACAGATTGTCGCTTTTAATTCTATTACATTATCCCACTTTATCCACTCAATATCTTTAGCAACGGCGCCAAAAACTTGATGCGCGATTTATGCACACACTAAACGCAAGTGCACGTATCGTTACAAGTAATATAGTCTAGGTAAGACCGAATATCGTCCTCAAGGACTGGTTTTCAAGTACCGATTATCTATCCTATGGTTTCTATTTGGTTAACGTTAATTGAGTTGGAATTCTAAACTAATAATGCAGGAAATAAACTAATTATAAAAATACTTTGATTTAAATCAGTTATGATGGAGAATAGGGCTTCCAAGATCATCAACTATCCACTCTATTCAATCCTTAATACAATTAGACTGACTTTTTCTTCTACGTTAAGATAGCAGGTTAACTAGACCGTTTTATACTCCTGTTAAGGTAATATAAACACTCAACCCCAATGGAGAACCCTTCTACCTTTCGGTGACAAGATTGACTACAAATGATGATTAAGAGCAATAACCTATTAAGCTACACAAGTATCGGGGTACTTTCGTCCACGATTTAACCTATGTTTATTCAACTATAGCATATTCACAATCTCCCCTTTCGGCTTTCGATTAGAAATCATATAAGTGATGATAACTAGTGATCAATTAATTATCAAGCAATCAAAGCAATTATTGAATAAATCTTAAATGAGTGAAGAAGAAACCAAACTAATATATTAATTCATGAATAGAGTTTCAAGTGAATCACAAGGAAATCCCTAATAAAGTAATTAGCTCCTAGACATGGTCACGCTAAGAACTAATACAATCTCCATACATGAACTGAAATAAACAAAGCAAAAGAAAGAAAAGAAAAATACTCAAGAACGAGTCTCCAAACCTTCTAGCATCCAAGGATTGTGTTGTGGAATATTTACAAGATGGAATGGTAGATGGAGAATGGAATGGAATGGTGGATGGAATGTAGGATGGTGGATGTAGAATGTAGAATGAATTCTTCTAATGATGTAGAGACTATTTATAGACCAAGAATCCTTTAGGTAAAGGGTTAGGGATTATGTAGGTAGGAAAGGTTATGGAATCCTTTTAGGTAAAGGTTTTAGGAAAAGTTATGGAAAAGGGTTAAGGAATATGTAGGTAGGAAAAATTGTCCCTTTTGGACTCTGAAAATGTGTCACCCGCCCAAAACTCGAAATCCCGCGTCGCCGCGACGCAGATCAGCCGCGGCCAAAAATCGAGGCTTTGAACATCTTGATGGTCGGCGCCGCTGGGCCATGGCCACGGTGACGCATTCTTCCGATTTTTCGCTTCTTCGCCCTTTGTTCGCCTTGCCTTCGTCGATTTCTTCTATATTTCCGAACTTCTAGTTTCATTTCGCCCTTTTAGTGTGCAATTTCATCTCATTTATGTTCATTTCATCTCCTTTTCGCTATTTCTCCATTTCTGACCGCTGTGACACAAAAGAAAGAAAAACAACCCTAATACTATACTAAACATAAATGAAATGAGTAAAATACTAACTAAAAATGACTCAAAAGGTGTATATAAAATACACCGATCACCGTCCCCCCGTCATCACCCCCTCTCTTATGTTTATAAGTTTTTCCACAAATATTACATCTAACTTTATCAGTGTCCTCAATTCTATCATAAAACTTTCACATTTTACTTCTTTTTTCCTACTCGCTACTTCTGCTTCTGGTAAAGGGGGTCTATCTCTACCCCTAGTAGTACTAACATTGACAGGAGGCACACTAGTAGGTGTAGGAGTTTTAGTTTCAACATTATCATATTCATTATCTAAATCTTCTATTCCAAAATCTTCTTGCATTTTATCATAATCTATATCTATATTTTGATTAGATGATGAAGAAACTCTAGATTTTTTACCCCTTGAAGTTGAAACAGATTTACCTTTACCTTTATCTTTACCACCCAATTTGTTTAACAAATTCATTATAAAATATTTAATTTAAATAGTCAACAAATAAATATGACAATTTAATAAAATAATTAGAGAATGAAATGAGTGTACCAAACTTCGGGATTCAGAATTCAATTGAAAGTGAAACTCGAAGCTTGAAATCTTTCGTCTTGCTACTTTGAAATTAATAATAATAATAATAATAATAACTTGAGAATTGATAATAGAGAATTAAGAGAGTGAGAATTGAGAGAATTGTAAAAATAATGATGTGATAAAAATGAGAAGAATATAGAGTATTTATAGATTTTTTAAAGGGTAAAAATATAATTAAAAAATAATCAACAAAAAAAATAAAAGCCAAATGACCCACTAGAAACAACTTCTATGTGAGGTAAGACTGCGTACAATAGACCTGGTCCGGTCCTTCTCTGGACCCCGCACATAGCGGGAGCTTAGTGCACCGGGTTATCCTTTTAAGGATGTGTTTGGTATGAAGAAAAATGTTTCCTGAAAAATGTACTCGGAAAATATTAGTTTCTTCTTACTTATTTTCTAGTGTTTGGTAAGTAAGCAAAAAATTATTATCCCAAGAATATTTATATGTAATCTAGCAAAAACCTATGGGGGTGTGATGGGTGGGGAGTGGGGGTTCGAGGTTGCGGGGGTGGGATGGTCAAGGGGCGAGGGTTGGGGCGTTGAGTGAGTGGGAAGGAGACAATGAACTTTAAATGTCACGTATGTAACTTGTTTTCCCTACTTTCATTAAGGAAGTCATTTTCTTCATTTCTGTGGAACTTGTTTTCCTAGAGAAAATATTTTCAAAAAAATTTGGCCAACGAAACATGAGTCCTTACCAAACACACCCTTAATTTTGATTTATTTTCCCCTCTCAAAGCTTGGCTTATATTACTTATTAAAGTAAAATTTGAAGTAAAAAGGTTAAAATTTGATACTCCCTACGGTAATAAGTGTCCACTTAGCCTTTTGGACACTCTTGAGAAACTGCTAATTCGTAGAAAAAATAGGCATTTTGACAAAACTACCCTTAATTAAATGCTACTAGTACCTAATGAAAATGCTACTAGTACCTAATGAGTATAGTTTCGTGATTATATAAAAACTCACTTATCTAAATAGGGGTAAATTTGGAAGAAAATGATTAACTCCTTGATTATGTGAGTGGACATTTATTTTCAACCGAAATAAAATGCTAAGTGGACACTTAATATGAACCGGAGGGAGTAATATATATTAATGGAGGGTTCTATGTGCTTAGTAAAGGAGAATTGTTTAAGAATAGAATGGAATGGGCATGGGTGGAGAGGAATGAATAATAGAAGACTCATATAGCCAATCCCAGCTAGAGTAAGACTGGTCCTTAAATTTAATATGATTGATTAATTGTATTAAAAGAAAATTAGACCCAGAATTGTGATTATGTAATTGCAACAAAAAAAATGTTATTAGGCCTGTATGATTCTACATTTCTACCAATTAGCATAATTTGTAATTGGTGGTCTCTATCTCCTCAAACCTCCATATGTGTCCCTCCTCCTGAACTAATAGTACTCACCTGGGGTTACCTTGATAGCTAGCTTGATGTGATGTTTCCTATCATTGATTGTGCCAAGTCAGCTTCATTCCAGAGGAAAAACTGAACAGAGAGTTTAATGTATTTACATGCTTAATTTTCAATTTGATTTTTGATTGTTGGAAAGTTTTCACTTGGGTCTAATTTTGTATTGACTTAATCCCATAATATTTTACATGTCCACACATAATTTTCTATTTAAAAATTTAATGTGGTATCTTATGATTTTAGGTAAATACTGCATTTGTAATAATATGGCACCCTTTTGTGTGTGTGTGTGTTTTTTTTTTGTGGGGGGGGATTATGTAGAGAAAAATCATTTTTAGAGGGACCAAGAGTTCATTGATGCATGTAAAGTTCTCTTTTGCCTACCTTATTTTTGGTGCATACATGAAATTCTGACATGTAGAGTAGATTTTTGGGAGGTTTAAGTCGTGCTTGTATGATATAAATTTGTACACCGATGCCAACTTGGGGTAACATTAATAAATACATTTGATTTATGAGAAAAATATTTTGCATTTTCTCATGGTTACATGGTGTTGCTCCTTCTGTACTTTTTTTGTTTGTATAGGATTATGGTAAATGTCCGGTCACTGGAGAGCCACTGACAATGGATGACATTGTTCCAGTTAAAACTGGCAAGGTACAAATATTGAAATTTATTAGCATGACTCTCTTGTAGTATTTGACATCAATTCTAAAGTTCTGTGCCATATGATGTCAAATGGACTTTTACGGTGGAGCTTCCTTTAATTGGAACCTTTGCAGATAGTGAAGCCCCGACCTGTGCAGGCCGTCAGTATTCCTGGGATGTTGGGAATGTTTCAGATAGTATGTATTTCTGATCCTAGATTTGCTGCATTCGTTTTCTATGCATTATTTGCAACATAAATAAATAAAAAGTATTGAGGTGAGGCCTAGTATCAGATCAATCTATTTTTGATAGGTAATGTGTAACATATAGGAACTACCAGCAAAAAGGGAATGCTAACCAATATAGTGGTGCCATTACAAGTTATCTAATGAACTAAGAAAGTCTAAATATATTGCTCCTTTCCTTCCAAATGGCTCACCAAGTAGCAGCTAATATAAGCTTAAGATAGTTGTCAAGTTCCCGTTCATTATCGTTCCTTCTAAAGGTGATGTATCTGCAATTGTTTAGAGGAGAAACTAAACAGCCCCAAGAAGAGATCCTTGAGATACTTATCAAAAGAAAAAGAGAGAATCTTGGCAAAATCTGATTGTTGTACTAGTATCAACTTCTAACTTAGAATTTGCCAAAACAAGTTCAGTTCTTGAAGGTTTTAAATAAAGGCTTCAAGACTGATTTGTGGAACTGAACTCAGCAGTATGAAATGTGGTGCAATGTTGATTTGTAACTGTTTGACTGAACTCAGTTGCTTTATTTATGCTTTTGTACTCATTCTTCTAATTTGATGTTCTTTGTTGTTCTTGATATATTGTTTGATTGTTATATCTTTTTTTCTTCTTATTTGACTTCCGTTAGCACGTATGTATTATCAGATACAAAAATTGTAAACCCTGCACATTCGAATTTCATGTATTCTATACACAATTCTCTCTTCAGGTTATGCCGTGGTAGTTGGACTCAAACGCGTACCTGTAATATTAGATTCCTTTATAGTTGCTATATAGTTATATAAAACTCTTCATATTTTAGATTTATGGGTCTAAAGTCTTAGGTTTATTTTTGTCTTGTAGGAGTGGGACAGTTTGATGCTATCCAATTTTGCTTTGGAACAGCAATTACATACAGCAAGGCAAGAGCTGAGTCATGCTCTATATCAGGTAATATGGAGCATCTTTCAAAGCATTGAGACAAGTTTTAAGAGTTTATAAAGCTCCTTTTTCTCATTTATATTCCTTTTTGTAAATAAGGAAGTCTTGTTTGTTTAAATCGGTTGTTGGACTTGATAGGAGTTCATGGATAGCATATCTTTGAACATATCATCACGAATGAATAAAATGATTTTTTAAGAATGGTGAATATTTTATAGCTGTAGCACAAAGAAATGCTCAATCATATTTTTCATTTTTTAAAATTCTTTTGCAGTTCAATTTTTTCTTTCTCATATTATATGATTGTAATCGGGGATGATTGAACCTTTCTTTCCCCTTTCTTTCATATTCCTCTGTTGCCTACTTGTTTGCCTTTTATGTGGACATGCATGTCTTATCTCTTGTTTGCCTTTTCTTTGCTCTTTATAAAAAAATGTTATGCATTCTTTGCTGGAAATATCTGCCCTGTCTTTGCAGCATGATGCTGCCTGCCGTGTAATTTCTAGGCTGAAAAAGGAAAGGGACGAGGCAAGAGCATTGCTTGCACAGGCTGAAAGACAAGTACCCATGGCAGCAATTACAACAGCACCTAATGGTGCTGCTCTAAGCAATGGGAAAAGAGGTCCTTGATTTTTAAACTTTTAGGTCTGTAATACGCCATCTTTTCTTTCCATACTTTCTGATTTGTGTTATCAACTTGTACCAATAGCTGCGGAGGAAGAGGAGATGGGTCCTAGCGGTAAGAAAATTCGCCCAGGAATATCAGGCGATGTTATTAAAGAGCTTCAGGATTGTAATACTGCTCTTTCACAACAAAGGAAAAGGCGACAGGTAATATCTGTGATGACAAAAATTCTATAAACAGGATGGATGTTGCTATGATATTCTTTTCCTGTTCATACTTCATTTTCTAGCTTGTATGCTTTCCTCTTTTTTAAAATGAATATATGAACACTTCAAAGTCACTGTTACATGAGCTATTTAGCCTTCCCCCTGTCTGAATGCATAATGATTATACAACTTTCATATGCCACCTAGATACCTTCAACATTGGCTCCTGTGGATGATGTTCAGAGATATACCCAAGTGAATAGTTATCCTCTTCACAAAACCAACAAACCAGGCATTTTGTCTCTGGATATGTATTATCCTAAGGTATGGGCTCCATCTTTATCTGCACTATTTTTAATGATTCCTTTTCCATTCTTGTTCATATGGCTATTCCTTTAACATCCTTGTTCATACACGAGACCAAGCTACTGATCAATTTAATTATGATTGCATTTTCCTGTTTACTACAAAAGTGGAAATGTACTAAACAGGAAAACACTTACGTTTATTGTCCAACTTGCGAAGCTATTACCCTTTTGTACCTTCTCAAACCATGGCTACTCTTTTGTAGAGGTGCACTATCTGATGGACTCCATATATCCCTCTTAGAGGGATGCAAATAGTAAGTATGATGTAGAAAAGCTAATGATATCTTGAAAGCCAATAGTATCGTTGTATTCCTGCTTAATCACAGGTCACTAACCTTTTGTGAGGACTAAAGATGTAGATCTTAGGATACTTCTTGGGTTCTATCAAGCTAATACCACTGTGTTGAATGAGCAAAGTACTTTACTGGTAAACTGTACTATATTATTTTCAGTGACTGGGTTAAGTCTAGTGCTAGAACTTATGCATATTTTTCCAGGATGTTTCCTGTTGTTGTTCTTCACATTAAATATTTATAGTGATCAAATTAAATATGCACATTGCACTTTGCCAAAAAATACACTCACACTTGATTGGTGTCAAATGCTGTCACTTATCAGACATTCAATGTGCACCTTTATTATCTGGATTAGAGGTTGTCTTCTTTTCATGTAGAAGATTTATCATCAAACTTAATTGGTAGCTCAAATTTCTTTTTTTACTTTGTATCAGGACATCATTGCTACTGGTGGAGTTGATTCAAATGCTGTGGTCTTTGATCGACCTTCAGGACAGATTGTATCGACATTAAGTGGTCACTCAAAGAGGGTCTGTTATCTTTTTACATACTTCATTATCTTTTTTCCTAAAAAGAATTTCCGATTCATGATACTCTCCTTTTCTGATATCCTTATAAATACATATTTATTCATTAACCTTACCTGAGAAAGAATTTGTGGCTCATATTCTCTCTCCAGGTCACCAGTGTCAGATTTGCTGCTGAGGGTGAACTAGTAGTTACTGGCTCTGCAGATAAGGTAAACCTGATTGATTCTCTTTGATCCGAAGTTGCAATTGACGTGTACATTTCCTGTATGTTGTTTTCTGGATTCAATTGTCATCTTGTTTCCATTGAAAAGTCAACTTTACCTTCTTGTTTGTCTTGGAGAACATTTACTTCTCAATGCTTCCTACAATTTGGTGGTACGGAGTGGTAAAAATTGTTGGGAATTAATGAAAGGTGGGTTTACTTGCGAAGGATATAGAAATACATGGTATCCAAGATTTAAATGTTAAAGTACAGATTCTCTTTAAATCCGACATATTTGGTGACTGTTTGCTTTGCAACAAATTTTACTACTCCCTTTGTCCTATTTTATGTGACACACTTTTCTTTCTAGTCTATCCTAAAAAGACATATTTTTATATATCTTTAGAAATAATCTAATTTTCACCTTCACATTGTACTCTTAATAAAATGATTTACAGCCAAAAAAATATCTATGGCATGTTAGATCACAAATTTTAAAAGTATTTCGTTCTTTCTTAAACTCTGTGCCCAGTCAAACACCATCACATAAATTGGGACAAATGGAGTATTTGATATGCAGTAAAGAACACAACGCCTAATAATGATAAAGGGAATGCTGGTAAACTTGTGTTCTTTAATGATTCCTTTGTCCCTTCAATTTGAGGTTAAGATCTGGTTGAGTTAGGGTTGGAAAGTGGTATATATGAAACGTGAGAACATCTTAGTCTCAGATGTTACTTATCAATTTAGATGGGTTTGTTAGCCCAACTAAGTAAAACAAACTGTAAAAAATATGGCTGTTATATCTTGAAGTAAAACAAACTGGTCCATATTTTATTCCAGCCTTCCATATTCTATTAAACTTCTGTAGTTGACTATTGCAGACAGTTTGTTTGTGGCAAAGCTCTGAAAATGGAAATTATGACTGTAGGCTTACTTTAAGGGATCACAGTGCTGAGGTACTTCATCTTAATATCTCATTTATTACTCCCTATGTCCCAATTTATGTGATACACTTTCCTTTTTTGTCCGTCCCACAAGAATGATACATTTTCTTATTTTGCAACAATTTAACTTTTACATTTACCTTTTACGCTTAACGATATGATATACAACCATATAGACATCTTTGACTTGTTTTAGACCACAAGATTCAAAAGTCTTCCTTTATTTCTTAAACTCCGTGCCGAGTCAAACTATATCACATAAATTGGGACGGAGGGAGTAATATCATGTTGTTTGGCGTGCTACAAGTTATCCTGCTGGATTTGTACTAATTAAGGTGGATTATGGAATGCATTCTTTTGGCTTTACAAAAAAATGGAAACATTCTTTTGCCTTCATTAAAAAAATGGAAGACATACTTTTGCTTGGTCTCTCAAACTTAGAATGCACCTTAGTTTTGATATTCGACCACCGCATTAGGTTTTTACTTTTGAATGTTTCTTACTTAGGCGGGAACATCATTTGGAAGATATCCATGCCTAAGTGGTGAAAGATTTGGATGGAAGTCATTCCAGTGGACTGATGCTTAGTTGTAGTTGGAGATAATGTTGTCTATATTTCACCATTAATATTTGTGGGCAAGCAATATGAACAAAATTTGAGCAGGGCATTTCTTTAGCTAGAGAGAGAAGAGAGAGAGAGAAAGAGAGAAGATAGCTACTTCAGACGACCTTTTTTGAATGCCTACTGCATCTTCAAAGTTGGAACATCCTAGCAAGTAAAACCCAAGGAGCCAAGTCACTGCTGGAGTCAAGCGCACCCAAACATGCAAGTCAGAAGGTGGTATTATCCACAAGTCGATCCTCACACAGCAATGTGCTTTTGATGAGGAAGCTAATCTAATGGGAGTGGATTCTTTGGCCTGACTCTGTCCAGCCGGGTACAAGTGTTGTTGTTCGGTATTTTCTGTGAGTTTTAAGACATTTCCTGCACTCTGTTACGATTGGAGGTTGAAGGGACTAGCGATTTTAGCATTGTGATTCCAGATTTTTTCCGATCTTTTGGCGATATTTGAGTCTAGTGGACAATAATTTCTTCTTCTATAGGCGACTGCTTCTCGGCACGAAAAAACGTGAAGTCGTAGAAAGATATGGCTGCTTGGCCTGCATTGGTAATGGATAGTGGATTTTAGGAAGTAGATGATGGAGGCAAGCCAGGTTCAGGTGGTCGATGGAACATAAATAAGGGAAAAATTGTATTGTAGAAACTGTCTGGTAGTCATTCTTGGAAGAAAAATGGGATCAAGATGTTATAACTTTGTGGGCCATTGAAGCATATGGATGATGAAGTCAGGATTGAAAGTAGTGATGGGAAATTTAATGTTTATGATCCAATTTCCGTTTGAAGGAGGCAATGAAGTGGTCCTCCAAGAGGGAGAAGGTGGATCAGAGGGGAGTTCCTCTTGCTTGATAAGTGGTCCACCAACATATCTTTGGCCTTCCGGTAGGTATATTGGAAATAGAGAAATATGAGAGCATTTGAAGTGGTAGAATTGAGGCCTTGTTTGTAGTTTTTGGTATATTTGCTGCTCCCGCGAGGTCCCTGATAGTGTAGATATATTTGTGTAATTTCTAGAGGTCACACGGGATAGACCAAAAATCACATGGAAGGAAATTGTCTCGAATGACCTACAATTTCTTGAAATCATGCTGACTTAGAAAAAAATAGGTACAGGCGTAATTGTTGTTGTATACCATGATTTTCCTCATAGCATCAAAATAGTTACTTCTAGTTTATAGAAAAAAAGATTCATGATTACTTGTTGGGTATTTCTGTTTGCTTTGGCAGTTGCCCTTATCTGGCTGTACATGCCATTATTTATTTACCAAAAGTAGCCATCAACAACAACACACACTTGTGATCCCACTAGTGGGGTCTGGGGAAGTAGCCAAATTGCAATTTTCCACTCCAGAATACGAACTTGGGTTGGTCAAAAGGAAGTAAAGCTCTTTAACGCAATTCCACATGCTTGTAAGAAAAATAAGAGATTTATTTTGCATGGAAATTGGTGATACCTTGTCCCCTGCCTTCTTTTCTTTTATTATACGAGCTCTTCAGAGGCATTACTGACTTCATAAGAATGGTACCGTCTGAAATTTTAGCTCTCTATTAACTATAGTGAATTTTAACTGTAATGCATCTACCAATAAATTCAGGTGCAGGCTGTCACTGTCCATGCAACCAATAAGTACTTTGTGTCTGCTTCTCTTGATGGCACATGGTGCTTTTATGATCTTGGTTCTGGTTTATGCCTTGCTCAGGTATCTTGCTCCTTTCTCTCATTTCCAAAAACAATTTTCAGATTTATGGAGTCATCAGCTCTAAAGTTCTAATGCAGGTAGCAGATGCTTCAGAATCTGAGGGCTATACATCTGCAGCTTTTCACCCTGATGGTCTGATCATTGGAGCCGGGACTTCGGGGGCTCAGGTCAAGATATGGGATGTAAAAAGCCAGGTGTGTGTTCCTGTAGAGCTGCATAAGTTACTGATGTAATTCCTCTTCTTTTATCTCTGTGTTCTTATTGTTCTTTGTTCTTTTTTCCCTTGGGGTTCCCCTTTGGTGCTTGCTCTATAGGCAAATGTTGCAAGGCTTGATGGCCACGTTGGAGCAGTAACTTCAATTTCCTTCTCAGAAAATGGTTATTTCTTAGCCGTGAGTATACTATTACTGAATGAACCTTTGTTGACACTTCTTTAACCAGCTTAGAGAGTTTTATGATTAGTATTTTAACTGGTGGGTTTCCTTTTTTTTTTTGTCAGACTGCAGCTCAAGATGGAACTCTGGGATTTACGGAAATTGAGAAACTTCAGAACTTTTTCTCCTTATGATGAAGATACAGCTACTCAATCAGGTATAACACCTGCATTTACTCGAGCTTGACACGAAAAACATCTTAGAAGACTTGTGTTAAGCAGAAGGGCAACACTAAGGGGTTTAGCAAAATCTTACTGTATAGTCGCACTGAGCAGTTTCAAGGACAAGTTTTTTGTGTTATAGATGAACTATAATATGTATGGATATACTATCTTTAGAAATCACATTATATATGGGCCATTTCCTTTTGTGTAGGCTTCAATCTTTATCCTTTCTGTTGCTGCCTTCTTAATGCCATAATTTTATGGTTTAACTGTCAAACTTCCTTTTAAAACTAAATATTGTATCAGTGACATCTTAAATTTGTCTTTCATTAGCAGTTTTAATCATTTTCTGAGGTAAATTTATCTTCTATGGGAATTTTATGCATTTTGAAAATGAACCGCTGCTTCTCCTGCTTGCAGTAGAATTTGACCACAGTGGAAGTTATCTTGCATTAGGAGGCTCAGATATAAGGTAAAACTTCTATACAAAATTCATGTGCTGGGTCTTAGATAAGGAAGGTGTAATTAACCCTTAGAACATCTGTTGTTCAAGTGTCCTGATTTTGCTTAACTTGTATTTTTCCTTTAGCATCACCTTAGCCTCTTCTTGGGTTCCGAGGACCTTTAACCCTCCAAAATGAAAAACATCAATGAGCATTTTTGGTCATTGTACTTTGGTTATGACCCCAACTAGTATGGGGTTGAAGTATAGTCGTCATTGTTACTTTGATTATGACTATTTTCTATCATATTATTATGTATTTAAATGCTGAATTCTGTTTAGAGCTTTCTATTGAACCATTAGAATTAATCAACATAATCTTGCGCTGAATCAGAGTTTATCAAGTTGCAAGTGTAAAGTCCGATTGGAATTCCGTCAAAATTCTCCCTGACTTGTCAGGCACAGGTAAGCTGTCTCTGCTCTGCTCCTTTTTGCCTATATGTGCTTTTGATGTTCCGTGTAAGTTTAATTAGATCATTATCGAGTCTGCTATTAGTCTGATGCAGGTAAAGCAACATGTCTGAAATTCGGTCCAGATGCGAAGTGCATAGCTGTTGGATCCATGGATCGAAATTTAAGAATATTCGGGCTGCCTGGGGAGGACGAGTCAGAGAGTTAGCTCATTTGCGGGTGTTAAAGCAAAATACTAATCGCACAAACCCTGCTGCAGGGGTCGGCGCATTATCTTGGAAGGCTGAAGAAAGAGGTTGATAGAGATGTATTGTTCTTTCAAGTAACTTCAGTAGTTTTTTGTTCAATATAGTTCCATTCTAGTAGAGAAACATATGTACCACCAACATACGATGATATGGAAGTAATGTATGGTACAATTCTTGGTTAGTGATGTTGCGTCTTTCTACATATATATGTATCCATTGTCCATTTGGAAAGTAGCTGTCAGAATGAACTCTTTTACATTAAAAACAGTGCTCAACAATTAGAACTTGCTTTCCTCCAGTGATTTTCTCGCATTTGTCCAAACCTTGATATATAGAGTTACTGGTATCTATGTTGGTGGGTGATAGCCTACCTATGAAATTAGTCTAGTGTATGAAAGTTGGCCTAGATAGTGGTGAATTTATGTAGTAAAAATGGGTCACGTGAACCCATGGTCACTCCACTAAAAATGATATATTATGTGTATAATTCTTAAAATATATCTAATATTGAATGAAAGAACTCATGGTTAAAAGAGATTGAGTGGTGCACTGGTTAAATGCTAGGTTTAATTACTTAATGTCAAGGATTGAACCCAACTTGCTACACTTTTGTGTCTTTTTTTTTAAATTTATGAAGCAGCCTCGTGGTCCGACCCTTCTCCGGCGCATAGCGGGAGCTTAATACACTGGGCTGTCTTTTTTTAAAAATATTATGAAGCAGCCTTTAAAATTAATGGTACATCCTCTTGAAATTCTGAATTCGCCTTTGCTAGATACCGCAGTTGTAAAAAAAAAAACTTGATTTCAGTAAGTTTATTGGTGAGGGTAGTAAAATGAACCTGAACCAGTTAAGTGATAGGGGGATAGGGGTCTGTCCCAACAACCTCGAAAGTCAGAGGGATTACCGCCAATGTTCGGATGGTCCTCTTAAACTGTCTATCAATCTGACGATGAAAGGCTAAAACAAGACTCAAAACCTTCTATAAATATTGGGCGGGAGCACCAATAGAATAAGTCATACTAGTCTGGCAGGGGTGGACTAACCATTGGGTGGCGATATCTCAATTTTTGGAAGATAATAAGATTTGGCACAATTTTTTTTTTAAAACTATTAGAAGGAATGTTACACATCCCATCTGTGTCTGCTTACATTGTTGGAAACATAAAGTACAGATTCATAGATTAATCCAAATCTTATTATGATGATCCTCATGTACTTAAGATTACCAGCAGTGGTGGGTAGATTTAAGAAAAATATATTGACATTCATAAAAGAAGTCATTGCCAGGATACTCAATAAGCAAATAGCTGAACTCAAACTGCAGAAAATTTAACTGTTGTGGTTTATATAATAACACTAATTGTTTTGATTAAATATTCATACAATAACATAGAGTGCCAAGACCTGAATTGTGTATGTCATAAAAAATAGAAGAATGAGTACCTACAAGCATAATGATCAGCTGGACTTAATCTACACTAACTAGAATCTCATTTCTTGATACAACTTGTCCATGAACACCAGGAACTCTCCAAGATTAAAATGGAGACAAACTGCTTCTTGGACATGAAAGAATAAATAATCAGATTTCTAATTTTCATCAGATAATTGAAAAAATAACATTTCAGGCTTGCTACGAGGTAAGATACCGAGAAGCATGTGTAAAACCCCACAGCTGCATCAAGAAAAAGAAAACTGTCAAACATTGGTAATAGAATGTTCAGCAAATTATCCAAACACTATAGTTTTTAGGACAAGACTGGTAGCACAATGTTGAGGAAATTGTCCAAATAAAAGTTTTCTCAAGTCTGCTAATATTGTCCCCGTTTTAGTGAGTTTGAGACTAAAAGCGGATCCAGGAATTAAATTTATTTAAAAGAAACATTACCTCGACATTCTTCAACTCAAATTCTTCATCATGTGCCAAGCATAAGTTTCCGAATGTATCACTAGGTCCACTATTGCCAGATAACCTTTCATCGAAAGTTATTTATCACAAAAACCGGAACTTCAGAAAATTGTAAGAAAGTCAAGAAGAAATATGACAGCGCCAGTGTTGAATTCTAGGCAGAGAAACTTACAGATCTCCATCCAAACATAAAGCGAAATGTCCACCTCCTCCAAGTGCCAGGAATTCATTCATGCATAAGTAGAAATATCTGTTGGCACCTAGTCCCAAAAAAAAATTTAGCTTACATGTATTACTTCAGTGATAATTTGTTCCTGGGATTTTCTGTACTGTGCATTAAATGTATCAAATAGGTTCATAAGGTTAACCTTTTAGATTTAAGAACCATACGGGAAGTTACACAGCAAGCTCGAGCAGTATTATACAAAAACCTACAACTATATGATCAGTATATGGTTGAAGAAAATCTTATATATATATATATATATACACACACACACACAAACACACATATTAGACCAACATAATCTCTTCTGGCTTTGTGTATAATAGAGAATGTACATGAAATACGTAGCATGTTATAATTCCTCAACTGCATTAAAGATTAATTTCAAGGCGCTGAGTCTTGTATCATTCTTGTATTTTTCCTTACCTAACCCCAGCAACCCCACTCCAAAAATATAGTAGGAAACTACGACTAAGAAAGAGAAGCCAAGCTGTGGTGCATCAAACACTAGATAAGTAAAGGGGCGTCAATAAAAGAAAGGGAAACTTTGACCTCTTTCCACTGCTTTTCAAACGAGAAAAGGGGAGAAAAGGAAATATATAATACTGATGGATCAGATAGAATCTCATGAGCCAGCAACTTTGCTGATAATTATCACAAAATGTTGGCTTTATAAGAGATGTTTATCACCTAACTTTAGTTTGAAGCGAGTCTTTAAATCATCTGTAAACTCAAATAGGTCTCAGATGTAACAAAGAGAATTTCAGTCCAAGAGATATAGGGGTTTACTGATCTGATATACTTACCCGTAGGTCTGAATAGCCTTGGTTCACCATACACAGTTGTAAATACAAACGATTGAATTGTTCCCTGCCATGATAATAGAATAAAAGTACCTTAGTAATGGAAATAAAATGAGATTAGTGAGGATGAACAAGCACAAATTATCTACTTCTTTTCAAACATTTTTATGTGACTACTGAGAATTCTTTTTGTTTACAAGGTAAATGATTTTATCAACAATGGGAAACTCCCATGTATACAAGCAGCATACCAAAAAGTATATTATCTACAACGTTATACGATTCTCTACAAGATACCCAGTCTTCTATACAAGAATATACAAAATTTCTTCTTAGTTTACCATTAGTTCGAATTGATTAAAGAAAGTGAATACGGACTAATGTCACTTGTCTCGTGTAAAAGGAGAAAAAAAGTATTACTTGGTACTTTCGCTTTGCGGTAGGCCTGAGTGGTGCCTCAAGCAACCCGCCAAATACGGCACCTTGCTTATCGCCGGTAATCTGAAACAAGCACGATTAAGAAAACATCACATTAATGATAAGGAAAAAGAATATGGAAAATGATAAAATATTGGAAATGCATGCACAGAAAGTTTTTGCAGTAATGTGGAGGAGAAAATACCAGCAAGCAAGGACCAGAAGTATTAACACTCTTGCGAATTAGTGTACGAAGTGATATACCATGTTTCGCAGTGCTGCCCTTCATTCAAATAAACAGAATAAATATGAATATTCAAGCCCGAAAGTTGCAATAAATCTTCAATAAAGACTAGTAGCTTGTTTGGCCAAAGCTTCTCCAAGGCAAAAGTGTTTTTTTTCAAAGTTGAGGTGTTTGGCCAAACTTTTAGGAGAAG
Source organism: Przewalskia tangutica (assembly GCA_029844215.1). NCBI lineage: Eukaryota > Viridiplantae > Streptophyta > Magnoliopsida > Solanales > Solanaceae > Przewalskia > Przewalskia tangutica. Next base: position 119,338,947 of record CM056718.1, on the reverse strand, counting down.
AAAAAGTGTTTTTGAGTAGAAGTAGAAGTTGTTTTCCAGAAGCTAAAAAAAGTAGTTTTCCCCCTAAAACACTTTTGCAACATTGGCCAAGCACAAAGTATTGCTCTAATATTGACAAAAGTACTTTTCAATTGATTAACCAAACAATTGTTACTCTCCTAACGTACTTTTTCAAAAAACACTTTTCAAATAAGTAGAGTATGAAAGCTTGGGCAAACAGGCTATAGTTTTAAGTCAGAGTTACCTATACAACAAGGTCCATTGACAGCCTTTCACTATATTAGGGAGGGAAGACTGGAAAAAATCATACAACTCCGGAGAAATGAAAACAGAATCATCGACGAGATTAGGCATGGACTGTTCTAAACTGTCTTCAAAAGCTTCAAAACCACTAGCAACGCTCCTTGCAGAATTAGGTTCTCCATTACACCTAGGTGTATAGAATGATTCGTTCACGACACCAATTGAACTACTAATGAAGCCATTTTCACCTTCTTCTGTGTGATCATTATGATCATCAAACTCTGCGTATCTCTCCAAAGGTCTATCACGCCATGAGAAACTTTTACTTCTCCACGTAAAAGAATGTGATTGAAGCTGCTTGGCATCATTTTGATCTCTGAACTTACTAAATCTCGTTGACGGTAGAAAGAGAGAAAGTACAGATGATAAAGATCTTCCCTCTTTAGTGTATGGCCTGACCTAAACACAGAAACACAGTTTCACAAATAATAAGCCAATCAAAGGCTGCAATCTGCATACTACGACACTTTAGAAAACAGTAGGGACATGAGCGTTTTTTTCCTATTTTCCAAAAATATCTTCAAAACATTGTCTTATACATTAGAATGTTTTTTTTTTAAATGGTAACAGTATATACATTAGAATGTTTTCTTGGTTAGATTTTGAAGATGAGTCTTTCAAATTTGAGTAAACCTTTCAAAATTTAGAAATGAAATTTTTGTCCACTCACAAAACTTCAACCTTTTTCAAGTGAAATGCATGTCCAAACACAACTTACAACAACATACCCAGTGAAATCCCATAACGCAGGATCTGGAGGGTAGAGTGTACGCAGACCTTACCTCTACCTTGGTAGGTAGAGCGGTTGTTTTCGAGAGACCCTCGACTCAAGACAGAGCATAAGCACCAGCAAAGCAAGAGAAACGGTCACAAAAAATTTAAAGCAATATAAAAATGCTGGTATCAAAAGCGACTAAGCCATGATTATGCATTTCGAAAAAGTAAGCTGTAACTAGCACATATAAATAAGCTAAATAGAGTACACTAAATGATACATAGCAGCAGAAATCAAACTACAGGGGACTATATAGCAATACTGCACCTATTAGTATGATAGGCTAAGTGGGTCTACAATACTAACACTATCACTACCAGTTTGCAGACGTAAGTAAGACTACGCTCGACTACCTATTATCCTTCTACCTTAATTCGTGTCCTCCAAAACCCCCTATCTAAGGTCATGTCCTCAGTAAGTTGCACCTGCGTCATATCCCGTCTAATCACCTTTCCCCAATACTTCTTCGGTCTACCTCTATCCCTCCTGAACTCGTCCATAACCAACCTCGCACACCTCCGCACTTGGGAATTTGTGTCTCTCCTCTGCACATGCCCAAACCATCTCAACCTCGCTTCCCACATCTTTCCACCGAGGCCACTTCCACTCTATCCCGGATATCATCATTTCTAATCTTGTCCCTCTTTGTATGCCCGCACATCCATCTCAGCATCCTCATCTCCGCAACTTTCATCTTTTAGATGTGCAAAGTCTTGACTGACCAACACTCTGTCCCATACAACATAGTCGGTCTAACCACGCCCTGTAGAGCTTGCCTTTAAGTTTTGGTGACACATTTTTATCGCATAAGACTCCAGATGCGGGTCTCCATTTCAGCTACCCTGCCAAAATAAGATGTGTGACATCGTCATCAATCTCTCCATCTCCTTGGATAATAGACCTGAGGTACTTGAAGCTTCTTTTCTTTGGGATGACCTGAGTACCAAGCCTCACCTCCACGTCTGTCTCAAGGTGGCTCTCGTTACTAAACTTGCACTCCAAGTATTCTGTCTTAATCCTACTCAGCCTGAACCCTTTAGATTCCAGAGTCCGTCTCCAAACCTTCAGCTTAACATTCACTCCGCTGCGAGTTTCATCAATCAGGATTATGTCGTGTGCGAATAACATACACTATGGCACCTCCCCTTAGATTTGTCGCGTCAGTCCATCTCAAATAAGAATGGGCTAAGAGTTGATTCCTGGTGCAGCCTCATCATCACTGAAAAATGCTCCGAGTCTCCTCCTACTGTCCGTATCCTGGTATTGGCTCTAGCATACATATCCTAGATCGCCCTAGTGTATGCCACCAGTACACCTCTAACCTCCAAACATCTTCATAGAATCTCCCTAGGAACTTTATTTTATGTCTTCTCGAGATCGATGAAAACCATATGTAAGTCTTTCTTCCTCTCCCTATATTGCTCCACCAACCTCCTAATAAGATGAATGACTTCTGTGGTCGAACACCCCGACATGAATCCAAACTGGTTCTCGGAAATAGACACACATCTTCTCACCCTCATCTCCACGATCCTTTCTCAAACTTCCATAGTGTGACTTAGCAGCTTGATACTCATATAGTTGTTGCAACTCTGGATATCACCTCTGTTCTTGTACAAAGGGATCACTGTACTCCACCTCCATTCTTCGGGCATTCTCGTTGTCTTAAAAATGACGTTAAACAACTCGGTCAGCGACTCCAAATCTGCCTTGCCTGCGCTTTTTCAAAATTTAACTGGGATCTCATCAGACCCGGTTGCTCGTTCCCTGCGTATCCTGTGAACAACACCCTTAACCTCCCCAACCTTAATGCTTCTACAATAGCCAAAATCCCGATACCTACCAAATTGCTCTAGATCTCTCAGCACAATGTCTTTATCTCCTTTTCGTTCAAGAGTTTATGAAAGTAAGACTGCCACCTCCACCTAATATGCGCGTCCTCTACCAGTACTTTGTCGTCCTCGTCCTTGATGCACCTCACGTGATCCAAGTTACGGGTTCTCCTCTTCCTCGCCTTGGCTAATCTGAACAACTTCCTATCCCCGTCTTTCTCCTCTAATTCCATATACAAGCGTCCAAACACAACTTCAACTTCTAAATACCATTTTCGAACTTCAACTTAAGATAGGGGTACTAATTTATTTTCAAATATCACTCAATTGATGTCCAAACACCTACTAAGTATCCTGATATGGAAAAGCAAATGGGAAATAAGTTTATAAAACTTCTTCTTGAATAATCTTATAAACCAAGATCCTTTTTCAAAAGGACTAAATTACGAAAAATGTAGTATGTTGCTGAAATTAGTGGAAAACTGCTACTAATGGATTTCATTTCAAATATTCAGTGTTCTTTACTAGTATAAACTTTTGGTCTCAGAACAAAGAAAGAGAGAAAAAACTTGTTTTTGTTGGTTATATAACTCTTCAACAAACGTTTTGCTCCATATGGCCATTTTTCATTCCAATACTCAATAATTTGGAGGTCCTTTGACATTCGATCTCTACATTTTCTGCTGACACACAAATCTCTAAACACCCCACTTTGTGGGATTACACTGGGTATGTCGTTGTTGTATACAAATCTCTAAATAGACTTCAAAGGGTGCTCGCAAACACCTAATACCAGCATGACTAGTGCTTAGCCCAGTCATAACAATTATAAACAACCAATCAATACTTCTATTAAGGAAAGAAAGATAATGCACATCAGACAATACAGAGTTCTCTATATCTTTTTGAAGGTCGACCAAGTTAATGCATTTTCAGATTACTAATCTCATTAAGAGATCTTCAAAATTTAAACTTTTTTCTCTTCATAAAATGTGGTGCTTGGGCCAGTTTGCGTGCACTTCAACTAATTCAACTTGACCTACTACCTCCCACCAGTACATGTACCTAATAACTCTATCTACCAAAACTTGGACAGATTCTTGCCTCCGATGTGATTTAAACCTGAGACCTCATGGATGCACATCAAAATTCAAACATTTTTGCATAATCTTGACTAATTCCACATATACCTGCTACCTTCCACCGGCCCAGATACCTGGTAACTCTATCCACTGAGGCTTGAATAAATAGAAAGAAATTACCTAATATTTTTGCCCCGCTAAGTTTTAAACTTGAGACCTCATCCATGCTCATCAAAATTCAAACCTTTTTTCATAACCTTGACTAATTCTATGATACCTGCTACCTCACACCTAGGGGTGGCAATGGGGCAGGTAGGGCGGGTTAGGGTAGGACAAGCCTTGACCTGCTAAGATGTTAATCCGTCGTGCCCGTTTAGTATTTTTTAAAAATTTGTCCTGCCCCACCCTGCCCTGTTTATGTTATTTTTCATTTTTCACATTCAACTTGGTATTTATTTTATTAACTTCTTTTAATTATTTTTAAAAAAATGGATGAACAATCAGTCTATTGTCATAATTTCTTAATATCAAGTAATTTATGAACTGAATTTATTTTTTAAAATTAAACTATGTCACCCAACGACAATTCTACCCCTCATTTTCCACAAATTCAATAAAGCCAAAATCTACATCTTCTGCAAAAACCAGTGATAAAAAAAGTGCAATCTATAATTTTAAAAATATCATTTACAATAAATTTTATCAACACCCAATATATAATAATGTTGATATCAACAATGCGACAGTATGGAGCAGAAAGAAAGTCACGTCATATATCATAATTTCTTAATATCAAGTAAATTATATGCTCCAATCATACAGAGCTCATTGTACTTTATTCTTAGATTAGTTCCCCATTCTCACCCTTTCGGGGGGATAAAGTTTCTTAAATTAGAATTAAATAAACAAGATTAAAATTTGGATATGTATGTGACAAAAAAGTATGTGGTTTAGGCCTTTAGGGTGACTCTAATTCCGAATAGAGATTATTTTTTTAACTTATCTTTAAATTTGCATAAAGAAAGTTTTGCCCTATTTAAAATTTTCTAAAAATGTATTTTGATCTGTGTCGTCCTGCCTGTCCCGTTTAAGCATGACCTGATAACTTTATCCATCGAGACCGGAACAAATGGGAAGAAATCACTTCGTAGAATTTGAACCCGAGACCTCATGGGTGCTCATAAAAGATCAAACTTCAATCACATTGCTTAATAACCAAAACATCTACCTCAAAAACACATCAAAAGCAAAAATCTCAATGTCATAACATACATAATTGAAGGAATTTTATTTAATTTTAAATAAGATAAAATAGAAAAAAGAACCTCATTAGGTTGTTGATCTGATGATTTAGAAGGTGAATCAGAAAAAAGACTTGAAAATTTCTCAGAAACTTTATCCTTTATTGCATTCATATCTCTGAAACTATCTTCTTCTTTATTTTTTTTTAGCTCTTACCCAATTCAAGAATCTTTGAAATTAAGAAACTCTATTCTTTTATTTGGGTTGTATTTTTATTTTTTGGTGAATTTGCAGATAGAAAAAGGAAAGAACTATTGATTTTTTTTGGTGGAGAAGAGAGAAGATGGATTGTTTTATTTAGGTGAAAGAAAATATATTGATAAAGGGTACTAAATTTAGAAAACTTATAGTATTCTTATTTTGAAAATTTGGTTAGAATGTTCATTACTATATTGTTAATTAAATACATGATTCAAATCACACTGGGATAATCGAAATTTTATATAAATTTTCTTTTTCTACTCTTTATTTCTTTCTTCACACGACAAATGTTTGTTTACTTTTTTTTTTTTGTTTAAAACGATAATATTATATTCTACAAATTTAATACAAAGTTTTTATTACGACAACAAATTCTGTTATATAAACTTTGAATCGTTTGATAGAATGTATTAGAGAAAAGCCTCAAGACATTAGAAATTTATGTATTAGGTTTTTACATAGAGCTTGAAAACAACGTCCGACAAAAATAAGGTAAGATTGCGTACAACAGATCCTTTTGATTCGACTTTTCCCCGAATTCCGCACATAACGGGAGCTTAGTGCACCGGACTGCCTTTTTTTAGACTTTCACATAGAGGTATATACAACTATAAGATATTCATATCTAACATCCAAAAACTCTTTTTTTGATAGCAGAGATATTCATATACTAGGCATTCACACATAGAGCCGATATAATAAAAATATGAGTTTAAATTTTATATATTGATAATATTTATAAAATTAGATCATTTATTTGATAATTACAACTGAAATTTTATGAAAACGACAGAATTGTATCAAATTTCCTTGGGGAGCCTCTCTCATTAATACCAATAATATATAGATGTACAAAGGGGAATCCTTATACAATATGGATCTTAATCCTACCATAATTACATAAGACTAATATATGGTAAATGCAAATAATGTACACGTGATATGCTATGCTATTACACTCATTTAGTCGGAGCCGGAGGAGGCCGGACGCTAAGACTAAATTTGAAGTTTAGAAAGGCCATTAGTGAATATATATGCATATTGATATGAAGAAGGCACGTGCAACACCCTGACATGACCGATAGCAACCTTCTCACGAATAAAGTGAATGTCCATCTCAATGTGTTTGGTTCGCTGATACTGAACCGAATTATGAGATAAGTATATAGCGGATATATTATCACAATAAACCAAGGATGCCTTACGTAATGGGCACTGAAGCTCCAAAAGAAGGTTTCGGGGTCAACAAATCTCAGCAACTACATTAGCAACTCATATGTACTCTGCGTCTGCACTCGAACGGGATAATGTGGGTTGCCTCTTGGCAGACCAAGAAATAAGATTATCCCCTAAGAAAACACAATAACCTGAGGTGGAGTGTCGCGTGTCCGGACACCCTGCTCAATCAACATCCGTATATGATAACAATCTGATCGGAGTTGAGGGGTATATATGCAAACCATAATCAAGTGTGCCCTTAACATATCGAATGATATGTTTTAGGGTAGTAAAGTGAGGCTCTCTGGGGGCATGCATAAACAAACATAGTTGTTGAACAACATAAGCAATATCTGGCCTGGTAAAGGTGAGGTACTGTAGAGCACATGCAGGACTCCTGTAAAGAGTGAGATCAGCCACCGGATCACCATCCAAAGCACTGAGCTTCGATTTAAAGTCAACTGGAGTAGC